>CABFWB010000229.1:129950-166549 GCA_902151455.1 Timema bartmani
TTTTTTTTACTTCTTAATAATTGTTGCTAGCTTTAAGTCTCAAAATAATAGTAGTATTATCTCTAACATTCTAAGATATTTTAAAAATACATTTCTAACCTGTCCCAGTCGCACCTGACTTTGACTCGCCAGACAGCGGTTCAATTACCACCGATCAATTTATGATTCAGCGTCATCTCTTCTTAGGAATGATAAAGTATCTCTTTAAAGTACACCCTTCTCATATTGTATACTTATGGGTAGTTACTGTGATTCTCAGGGAGATAAAACATACTTTAAGACACGCAGTAATAAAAAAAAATGCATTGGCGATTTTACTAATTACAGGATGACGGATGAAGAGTAAAGATGAAATGTTTGTAAAACTTAACAAGTTTAATATTGAGAGTTACTATATATGTTTTAGTGTGCATTTTTATGATGGACCCACTCTAGTGGGTATGATCCAAATTTGAAGTTTATTTAGTCTGGGGAGGTCAGAGTTTGAATCCCAACCAGATGTACTAAGGGTACTTTTACCTAAATGGTTTCCCAATCTTCCTCCACAAAACGGAAGGTACTTTTTTCTGTAAAATTTGACCTTCCTCACCCCTACCATATTAGTGTAATTATTTTCATGAATATAATCCGAATGGGTAGTGATATGAGGTGAAAAACAATTGATGTTGTGAAAACTTACTCTGCAGTGTTTTCCAGGAAGACATTATTTTTCAACAACGAAAGGGATTTAACTCGTCCCTTGTGATCAGGGCCTTACCGATCCATGACTAACATACCATCATTGAGGATTCATCCTGAACACAGGACGAATAATGTATGAGTCAGAGGTAGAGCATTGGCAAGAAAAGCCATGAGTTCCAGGTTTGATTCCTATCACCAGGTGTTATTTTCAACCATATTTGACCGGATTGATTAAACGCTATTGGAAAGTATTTAAATATCTGATTTAGATTATGAACTCAATCCCAAATACTAAACTGTACTAGATTCAATCTAGTACCAAATCACCCACCTCGGTGGCGTAGTTAGCTAACGCACTAGTTCCATGTTGAGCTAAACTGCCGAGGATGGTAGGATCGAGGTTCGAATCTCGCTCGGGTTAACTGGGGGTAATTTTCCTAAATGGTTTTCCACTCTCCCTCCACGCAAATTTGGGTTCACTTCCTCTAAATTCAACCTTACAAATTCCTAGTCCATTAGCGTAATTAGTACTTAAACGACTAACGCGAATGGATAAGTAAGACGCGGTGCTAAGTAATATTATTGCAACCAAATCGGGGTTCCTTAAATCTCTAGTTGACCTCTCTAGCCTTTTGTATATATATACAACCCATCTTACTACCCGTTTTTGTTATACGCTTATGTGCTAATTACGATAGTGGTTTTAGAGATTAAGAATATTATGTTTAAAGGAAGTGTACCCGCATTTGCATGGAGGGATACTGAAAAGAAATTTTGAAAAAGCCACCCTTAGTACGCCCGACCGAGATTCAAACCTTTATCTCCCCGTCATTTGCAGTCTAGTCTGACATGAGATTAGGCCGATACACACAGAATGCTAAACTAAGCTAAGCAATGACCCCTCATTTCACTCCAGAATTCAGTGTTGTTTCTTTCTGGTCTACTCCAGTGAAGTTTAGTTATGATGGCGTTTTCCAAAATGTCTTGTTTGAGTTCAGGTTATAGTACTGAGTAAAAAAAGATGCTACTGTTACCAGCTGTTCAGGAAGATGAAGAAAATTTAGGAGGCGGAGGCTTGACTTTTTCAATTAACGTTTCCATTTTAATATAAAAACATTTATTAAATATAAAACCTAAATATAATATTACTTAAATACACGTGGAACAAACTGAAAACAAAACTTCAATACTTTAGTTATTTTCACCAAACCAGCACTGCGTCTGTTCATCACGGAGCCCAAGCTGCGTTATGCGCATGCGCAACGTAAGATGGCTCAAGATGGGAGATGGAAAAATTGCCCGGCCAGAAATCGGAAAAAACATAGCGCGGCGTAACAAGGCATAGCTTAGCTTTATGACCAGTCGGCCAACGAAGCGGGTCATTGTACATAGAAAAGGGCATGTAGGGTATTATAAAATATCTACGAAATTTAAAAATAAAGGTATTCAATTAGCTACATTGAGAGATTACTAGACACCCACACCAGTGGGTATGTAGACAAAGGCACCAGTCTGGTGGGGTGGGGTTTCATGGTTTCCCATTTTATATCTCTCTCCAAGCAAATGCCCAAATACTTCCTTCAAATTCTACCTCATCAGTTTTAATGTGAGTATATCCCAGACGGATATTAAAACAATGAGAAAAATAAATACCTGCAACACACCTTGAATCCCATCCGTGACCTCTAAGTTTTAAATTGATGGTCCCACAAAAATGATATTTAAAATTATTTAATTAATCATTACCAGGTAAAGAGAATGAAAGAGCAGACAAGGCCAAGAGGTTGGGAGCTGCATGTACGTTATTTAATATTAAGTCAGCGTGTACAGCCTTAGCTCAGTAAGTAGCGTATCTACCTATTAAACAATGGGTCCCACGTTTGGTTCCTGGCGTGGCCAAAAATGTATTAATGATGAAAATATGGATTTACATTTTCGCATTGATAAATTACCAGCCGGGGACTGGATGTCATGCCTGTCCTAGTCTTTGGTTAGATTATAAGGCATATGAAGCTACGACAGGCCGATCAAACCGGTAGTGGGAAATATATGGCTTGAATAACAAACTTACCAAGGCCACAGTGTACAAACAGAAATGGATGTAAAAAAAAAAAAGATAATATTTCAAGCTGTTGTGTTACATTTTCACTTTTCTTTGAGTGGGACCCGCCTCGGTGGCGTAGTTGGCTAACGCGCTAGTCGTGTTGAGCTCGACTGCCGAGGACGGGGAGATAGAGGTTCGAATCTCGGTCGGGTGAACTGGGGGTGATTTTTCCTAAATGGTTTTCCACTCTTCCTCCACGCAAATGCGGGTTCACTTCCTCTAAATTCAACCTTCCCAATTCCTAATCCATTAGCGTAATTAGTACTTAAGCGTAGTAAGACGCGGTGCTAATAATAATAATAATCTTTGGGTGGGACTACCTTTTGGCATATATATTTTTCCACAACAGGGGTGATGGGCCTGTCGTAGCTTCATATCCCTTATAATCTAACTTAAGACTATGACAGGCACAACATCCAATCCCCTGCCGTTAATTCATCAATGTGAAAGGGTAAACCAACATTTCACCAATAATAAATTTGTCAGCCATGCCGGGCATCGAACCTGGGACGATTATGTCAGTAGACAGACACACTACTGACAGAGCTAGAGTGTCAGATTACTGAAGAATTATTTGATTTATTTTGACCAAAATATTTTGATATAAAACTGCAAATTTCTGCTCTAAGCTCGCGGACCTTCATGCCGTTTGGCTTGGATTTAAACTCGAATAGAGATGAGTCGAGTGAAGAATCAGACCATAAGTTTGAACACACTAGCGCTGAACTATGTATGTCTATAGGGGCCTATCCTAGCTTAGTTCAAATATAATCATAAGTGTACCTTGATTTACTTACGAATGGATATTTGAAGCACCTTATAGAAAATACAAACATATTTTATGCATTGATCATATCTATCAAAAGTGACAGTTGCTGATCATATTATGAATTGACGTATGAATACGTGAAAGTCGATCTATTTTTATAGTTACTTCTTTAGCTGTCAGGTATGTTCATTCATAAGAAAATTGGTGTATACCAGATTGCAGGCCATTAATATATCGTTTAACGAAAGTGAACAACCACGATTTCAAAGAAATAATTTGCCTATTATCACCAGCAACTGAGCTCAGGCCCTTTATATCATTGTCAGACAAGCAGCCGACTGATTTAAGGTTTCCAATTACTTGATTTATCTTGGTAAAATATAAATTCTAGGAAACTCCTACGTTTAAAAAGATTACGAGTGAAGTCTATGGTTTGTATCCAGATTGCAAACAGGGCAATATTCTTTCAAATTGCGAACACACCCAAAAATGTTAAGACCGCCTAAATATCCAATGCCCAAATTGCGAACAAGTAAAACAGCAGCTCACGTAATTCCTACGTGAGGGTGATGACATGGGTAGAAGGGGTTACTGGTAGCATCCACCGGCCACCGGGGATATCCTCCTGACCAAGCTTACCCTAGCCTAACCTAACCTAACCTGGCCTGGCATAACCTAACCTAGCTTAGACTACCCTAATCTATAAATAATTGTGTATATAATTTAGTTAAATTAAGACTGACGAGACAGAAAGAAAGTACGAATGATATGATCCCCTAGTATAAAATTAGTGGCGGGATGGTATAGCAACATGGCGTATCTGCAATATGAACTCCTCCTCCTATGTCAACCATCTCATGTTTGGAATAAGGAGGCCACAAAGTCAATGCCTTGATAAAATTATCAGCCTGGAGCTTAGGATACTGCATAGAAGACTAGGTGTTGGGTGATAGATCACACGCTAGCCACGGCAATGGGTGGAGGAGTTGGAGACGTGGGTCTTGAGGCAACGATGAGTCGCCTCTGAAATAAAATGGTTATAACATTAAACTTGAGCTGATTGTAGTCTTGACGTAGATTGTGGGATTTATTTTTCACCGTATCTTACTACCTGTTAGGGCTATACACATACTTGACAATTACTCTAAGGGCGTAGGAATGATGAGTAAGGAAGAATTATATAGGTAGCTTACCCACATTTGCGTGGAAGGAGAGTGGGAAACCATTCAGGAAAAACCACCCCCAGTATATCCGACCAGGATTTGAATTGGTAGAGTTGCCAGGACTACCCACTCCAATCTACACCAATAGACGGGGGTGAGGGTAAGTTATGGTTTAGAGGATTTGAAGCCCCTCTGGCATGGAGATAGAGGGGGACACTCCAGCTAAGTACCCTCAGCTGGGATTTGAAACACAACCTTTTCATCCCCGACAAACAAAATATTTGAGACTTAAGATTTTGCTTACGCACGGTTGTACGGTTGTACGGTTATTAGTAATAATTATAGTTAAAATATTATTAATAATAATAATTATAAATATACCGTAAAGTACATAAATAACTCCATAGATATTTCAGATCAATATTTTAGATCAATATTTTAGCTACATGTATCTCAGGTAATATTTATTCCACTCCCTAAACTCCAGTTTTATTTTGTCTTTATTTTGCGAATTTTTCCCCGCTGTCTAAGTTTGCAAGTGAGCGAGCGGAGGTAGCCAGCTAGCGAATACTGCCTGCGTGTCAGAGGATATCTATAGCCATGTCTGTCTGTCTGTCTGTCTGTCTGTCTATATGTCCGTCCGTCCGTCTGTTTCAGCCAGGGTGGCGAGGTGCGGACTGCGAGAGGAAGGCATGGGGGGTGAAAATCTATGCATATAGATTGCTTATTTTCCAGCCGGCAGCTCGGTCTGCCACCCTACTCTTCACCCCCTCCCAGGAAGCAAGGGGACTAGGGGGGACCCCGAGCAACAAGGACATATTGCACTGCTGAGGTGGGGGTTCCAAAACAACAGGTGAATTTGCAGTAGCGTCGCTAGGAACAAGGGCACCAGTAAAGAGATGGCCTGGTGTGTGGGGGTAGGGGGATAGAGGAGCTTTGAATAGCTTCACATAGACCGGGGTCGGCGAAACTTTTCCGACCAGTACGCCACTTAAGGACTAGTTGAATTATGAACTAGTCTAGTGTGCCACCTCTTATTTAGGTTTTTAATGAGTATTTAAAAATCAAAACTTGTTGAATATTAGGAAATGTAAATGAATTTCTCAAATAAAATTGTAAATATTTTAATAATATCTAAACCTTAAAGAAGGAAATTAATTAAATTGTCAAATTGGGTGTCTTAGACAATATTATTACAATAACTTAAAGAAAACACAGTGAAAGTAACACCTTAAGTGAAAAAAAGACCATAAATTGATATATATGTTAAAATCAAAGACTTATATAATAGTTTCCTTATTATATAGTTTTAAACATGTATTTTGCTATCCAAGATATTTATGATCGGTTCATAGCTTTTTTTTTTCTACAATCTACAGCATACAAGATGCACTTCTGACCGTTGACTTAGTGAAGTTCACTGTGCCATGACAATTAATAACATGTTTATCTAAATATTGTTGACTTCAAAAATAAGCCTACACCACGTTGGAAAAAGTTTTATATAATGTTTAATTTTATTCATTTCGGTGAGCCACCCAAATAATGTTCGCGTTCCACTGGGTGGCACGCATGCCATAGATTTGGCATCCCCGACATGGACTCTCGACGAACATTTGTTTGGAAGTTTTCTCCTCTTAAATTTGAACCCTTCTGAATTAATGATCTCTTAATTCTCTAAGCAACTTAAAATATATTTCAGTTAAATGTTTTAATGCTTTGTTATAAAATGCCTAAATCATTAATACAATGTCATAATTTATAATTTCAAAGTATATAATTACGTGAAGGGTCAAACATGTTTACTAAAATGGCTATTATTTCCATTATTTTAACAATTATATAATAGTATAACTATGAAAAATAGTCAAAAGTTGATAATAACTGCATTTAAAACTAATAGTCCCCTTTTATTACTAAGGTATATTAAAAACAAATGGTACAAATACAGTGCACTACCTTTTTATAACAAATAAATTGTCTCTTGATATAATACAGAGCTTTCATGGCTTATCATTAGAACTTTACAGGACTAAATACGTACGTTTTTTAATTTGTTTGGATTTATAAAAAGATGAATACTGCCAGTTAAACGGTTTGTGTGCTAGAGAAAGGCATGCGCCAATAAAGAATAAAAAGCAAGAAGCACGATGCGATATTACGAATTTTTTGAAGAACATAAAACATGTATGACTACAATAATCTGTATAATTGCATTCAATTGTCTCCTAATAAGCTGGTAGGATATATATTTTAAACAATTCTAAATGGTTTCAGGATGTCCCAGGTTTAAATACCTAGACGAGACATATTAAAAATTATATTATATATAAAGGGTGGAGTGGAAACAATTAGACGATCTATGCTTAGGAAAGTGATTGACAACAGGCTGAGGTTTGTCTGACGTCCATTGGAGCTCACCTTAGTGACATTAGCTTCAAAAAGTAAAAAAGTATAGTAGTATGTAGTTTACTTTTATTTAGCTAGTGAATATTTACTTTTCAATTAAAGTGTAAATTTTCAAGTTATTAATGATCTAGTTTTTTCGACTCCCCCATTTACTTTCTAGCATCTTTAAAAATGTCAGTTAAATAATTATCAGTTGAGCTTTTTTTTCTCTAGAAAATAGGATTGTTGCATCCATTGCTGTTAAAGTATTCACAATTGAGGTTTTATTTGTGATTTATCACTTTATAAGGCTACCTCTCTATTATGATATATACAACTATACCCAATATGAATAAAAAAAGTTAAAACAATTTATGGATTTCTGTAGTAGGCATATATGTTTCAAGTAGAAACCAAGCATAGATTCCATTTTCATATTTTTGAGGACATTTGAATTAAACACTTTTATTGTTCCATATCATATTTGAATGGGTGAAGCATATAAGTCCTAATTATAATTATGTAAAAATACAGGTATATACATGTGAATATTATACAAATTCATCTACAGTATATGTTGTTTGTTTTAATTATTTTAAATAAGATTTATATTTGTGTTATTTTAATTTTAACATAAATGAAATAACATAAGAGAAAGAATAGCAGAAATAATATGAATATCTAGGCCAATACATAGTAAATAAGACGAAAACTCCCCAGACTATTTATTAACTTTAGCAATACACATTTTTATATATTTTAAATAAATATGATCATAAAATTTTAGTACATACTCGTATTAATTTTAAGTCTATAGACAACAAATTTAAGCTGTGTTATTTAGAATGATGAACGCTCATTGTTTATGTTTATGCGTTCATTTTCAAAGGATATATTATGTTTATGGAAAATAGATTATAATTATCTAAATATTCTAAAAAAATAGACAATATCGTTTGCAACTTTTGCTATTGCGCGTTTAAAGATGTGATGGAAGGGCTCAAGAGTTAAGGCATAGAGAAATACCTGCCTTTTCGCAATTTTTAAAACAAAAATCTTATTATTTTTTTGACAAAATAAATAAAACGTTGCTTGATCAGGTACATTTAGTCTAAACTTCTACACTGATATCAACCTTTAATGAGTATTTGTAATGGATATCACAGCATTTTCCTAGAGTTTTTTTGTTTTATTTAAAAATGTATCATCAAATACCCGTATGCTCATGAGAGATATTACAGAAAGGTTGATATTATTATGTGTAGAAAATTAAACAAAATGTATCTTATGGATAAATATTTTATTTATTTTTGTCGAAAGAGGTTTTTTCTATATAAACTACATAATAATAATTTAAGCTAACATCCCCTTACATCCCCCCTTAGGAACAAATACTTATGTAGAATTAATTGTATTATATTAGGGGATATTTGACTGTTATCTTTATTTATATACGCGAATAAAATATAGTAAAACCGTTAGAGCTTTGCTTAACCAAATCGATACTTTGTGTTGGTTGCTTTAGTTAATGTTTCTATAAGTTATTTTATTCATCCTTTGTATTCAAAGTTTACAAGAAATAATGTACACTACATATTGATATATACAAACATTGAGGAACATTTACGTGACCCGTTAGGGAATATAGACGTGAATATAAACGCATCCAATAATACATATGAATCGCAAAAAACATTTCCAGAATCAGAGACACACAAAAATATATTTTCGTTTAAATTAAGACATTAATTATTGATCGAGTGTAGTGAAGGTCCTATTTTATCTAAACCGTTTGTTATTTTGCCTGTCTTTTTGTTTAATCCATGATTACTGTCAAATGTAAAACTTGGTAGGAACATTCTTGGAGTCTATACCAAACAACTGTGTACATGCTGTTGAATTTTTACATATATTGTGAGACTGACTTCTTAAACCACGTGAGCGACGGTTGTTCTCTATAAATATAAGTTACTATTGGATATAGTTTTCTTTTTTTTAAATTGATCACTAAGTGAAAATATCAACTTTAAATCAAAGGGTAAATAATTGTAGGAGGTATTTCATCATTAAATATTAATATTTTAGTAACGATAAATACATGGCATATTTTTTAACATTATACCTTTAGCATTTTTTTTTTCAAATGGAGGGAGTAAGTTGTATTGTTCACAGAACATCCTCGTTTAGCATAACACGTTACTTAGCTTTATATCTAAGGCTTTTTATTTTTTTATAAAAAAAAGTACGTCTACGTGTGTTTTGAATTCTGTTTTTAACATTCATCAAACCTTCAGTTGAACCAACCTCAATGAGAATGTGGGAACAGTTCTAGTGAATAATGGAGATGAAGTCATTTCAGAAGATAGTTAAAACTTGCATATACAATTAAAGTAGATAGTAAAATAAATTCAAATCTCATTTATAAAGCTAAAATGTTTACATAAATGATAGAATTGAATACATTCAAGAAGTGTATTTATAATAAATAGTCTATGGTATATATTATAAGCCGGAAAGTAAGCAGGGACACTAGAACCAGGGTAAAATTTGCTTTTCCCAACTATATACTAGTATATTTCAATTTCTCTGATAGTATCAAATATGACGCTGAAAGATGGCTCATATCAAACCCCAAACGACTTCTAGATGTATTTTATTTTCAAAAATTTGCTGGAGATCACTTCAAATAGCTTCAGAAGTCATACAGTTTTCGAGAAGAATTCAGTCGAGGAACAATCTAAATAGTGTCTAGAAGCATCACAATTTCAAAAATTTCTGGGGAAGACTACTTACTCTAAATAGCTTATAAAAAAATCATTTTCAAAAATTGAGGAGGAGGATCACTCTAAATAGCTTTTAGGAATATCTAATTTTCAAAGATGTATCGGGTGCAAAAAAAGGGGGGGAGGCGGGGGGTTGGAAGGCAATTCCCTCAAATAACTTATTGTTTGCTTGCACTTCCGCCCACACAAATAAGTTTCCGGCGCCAGTTATAATAAGTGTACTAGTCTGTATTTGGATCTTAAATAAACTTTCTGGTGTTTCAATGGATAAGTGTTTGGGTGGTTGGTAAAAGTATTCCGGACAAGGGTAGCTTGCAACTGTATACAGCTTATCTTTCTTTTCTTTATCGCGCCTTGAAACGGGTACCATGGTGACAACGGCGGCCGTCCACGGCTTAAAACCTTACACGGGGCAGTTCGTTTCATGTGAAGTCATTCATAAACACCCATGGTTAGTTCAGGAACGGCACCGTGCTGAACACGACGCACAGTGAAACGTCTTATCGTCTGAAAGTGGCAAAGGGTTTGTTATCTTCACACGTTACGACTTTACGCCGTGCATGCCAGAGTCGCACCGTGAAGCACACGACCATTCGCCATGAACACCACGGCATATTTTATACGACCAAAAAATCTCTATTGCCAGATGGACAATCAAGAAAGATTGTTGTGCTAGTACTTGTTGCACTTAGAAAGTAGAAATCGATGAAACAGAGTAAAGTGGGTTCATCCATTGAACATTCAAAAATATACTTCTGGTGCTTTTGTCGTGTTATATAGTGAAATGAGAAGAGATGGAAACAAGTTTTTTAAACTATTTTGGAATGTCAATGGTGGCATTCAATGAACTGTTAAATAAATTGCAAGAACAACTCTTGAGGCAAAATTTAAATATGAGAGACGACATTTAACCGACTGAAATACTTGCTGTTACTTGGTAAGTTGATGTATACAAAATTATTAAGTACTCAACCTTATTAATAATCATTATTATTATTATTATTATTACATACTCACAAACACACATACATATGTCTCTCTTTGTCTCTCTTTGTCTCTTTCTCTCTCTCTCTCTCTCTCTCTCTCTCTCTCTCTCTAGATAGGCCGTTTTTATTAACATCTAAATCTATCTCTAGATATATGTTTATGTGTGTGTAAAAATTATTTATTATTATTGTTCTTGGGTCCACATAAAATAATAAAGTGTGCCTTGTGATTACATTTAAAACAATTTTCTTTATTCAACATGTATAGAAAACAGAATGCTTCACAAAATGTTGACTGTTAAAACTACTTTTAAAATAGCAGGTGGAACTTTAACACGGAAAAAATCCAGTTCCGAGTCCTCAGATGCTCTAGACTCTGGTGAATTGATATACTGACCGTCGGGGAAAGAAGGTTGTGGTTGCTGTGCGTTTGAACATTGTGCTGCTGGCCCGAAAGTTGGTATTTGTGAGTTATGTCAATTGTGAACATATGATGACGGTGCAGTGAAGTTTTGCATTTTGTTCACATTTTGTGGTTGGAGGTTCTATTGTGGAAAGCTATAACCATAAGTGTAAAGTTGTGGTTGCACTTACAATCTTGATTTGTGTATATCTTGCAATAAATGTAAAACGCCACCCTGAAAACGCCCTCATCACCTCATAATTGCTTCGATGGCAAGATTCCTTTAAATAAATTCATTTGTTGATCTTCCAGCTGTTATAGTTTTTGTAATATTTTCTTCTCAACATTCATATACTCCATTGTGTTCTGTTTTATTATTTGCCTGCTGAGAATAACATGATGTATCATTTGTTGTATCGGTGATTGTATTGTCAGTTGGTTATTGTTCTACGTTGATATCACGTTAAATGTGCCCTTCATCAACACCAACGAAACTTGATACCGTTTCAGTCCTTGTCGCATTCTGCGTGAGAAACGATAGATGGTCATTGTATGAGTATTTGTTTACAGTTTTTCCTTTGAAACCAGTAGAGCTTTGATCTCGGAGTTCCTTAAGATACTTGTTATGTCTATCTCCTATATTAGTCCACTTTTTCAGAATGCCTTTCCCTGAAAAAAATAATTTCAACACCAGTTAGGCATGAGATTCGTTTGTGTATGTGTGTGTGTTTGTATATATATGTGTATGTTTGTATAACAAACTATTCTATACTTTTTTACAGATACTTTACAAGTGGACATATGTTCACAGATTTGCACTATGTGTATCGTATGGGAGTTTCTACAATATAATAAATAGTAAACGAAGTTTTTGACGTCTTGTGGTGTACCTTGTGACAGGAGCGTATACCTCCATTGACACTAGATCAACTACAGTGAGTTGCTTGTGAATATGAAAGAAAAACTCAGTTCCCACATTGCATTTGGGCAGTAGATGAGAAACACTTAAGACTTGTTAAGCTTTAACAGAATTGATCACTGTTTTTTAACTACAAAAACTACTTTCCATAACTTTTGATAGCTGTGGCTGACTTTCAGTATCGTTTCTTGTTTGTAAATATAGGAGCATATGGGAAGGACTGTCATTCAACAGTTTTTAAGTAAACAACATTTTAGAAGAGCATTATTAATGAGAGTCTGCCTCTTTCAAAGCGAAAACTGCTTTCTCCTTCAATCAAGCATTGCTTTCCTTAAGTTCTTCTGGGGAATGAAGAATTATGTATCCATACTAATCCAATGCGGTCTTTTATTGGCAGACAACATGCTATAGGAAAGAGAGTATTCAACTACCAGCCCTGCAGAGCGAGAAGATATGTATATTGTACATTTGGTATGTCAATAAACCAGTGGAGAATCTTCCACAGGCCAATCAATGTTAAAGAAAAACTAGCTGTAAAAATAGTGAAAGCGCTTTGTATTCTTCAAAACTTCATGAGGGTTGGGGATCGGTTCATCTTTTAAGACACTCTTACGTTAGTTGATTTGGAAGTTGTTCCAAATAGTTCAATAGGGCGTGGGAAAAAAGCAGTGGAAGATGTTCGGAAAGTGTTTGTTAGGTACTCCATGACCAAAGAAGAGTCTGTTCCATGGCAGAATAGAATGGTGTAGGAAGGGTACCAGTCCGACACCTTAGCTCAGTCGGTAGCGTGTCTGCCTACTGAGCTAAGCGTTCCGGGTTCGATTCCCGGCATGGCCAAATATTTATCATTGATGAAAATATTGGTTTAAGCTATTGATTGATACATTAAAGGCTGAGGACTGGATGTTGTGCTAGCCCTAATCTTAAGATTATAAGGCATATGAAGCTACAGCAGGCTTAGCCAGCCGGTAATGGAAAAATATATACTAACTTGAATAAAAAACTGACCCAGGCCATAGGCTGGAAACCGTAATGGATGTAAAGTAAAAAAAGGAAGAGTACCACAAAGCATAAGACAAAGTATAAGAATACATTGGACCAGTGGTTATCAAAATGTGGTACGCGTACCACTAGGTGTACGCAGAGTTTCTCAAGGTGGTCCGTAATCAGACACGACAATACTAACACTTTTCTCTCAATTTGAGGAACTTATTTGTGTATATCAACACTAATGGCTCGTCTATAACCAACGCAGCCTCTATTTCAACTCGTAATTATGGATAGGAAATCCATTCGTTTTGGATAACATTCCTGGAACCTTAACTAACAACGAGAAAGAGTGTTTGATAGAACTATCTTGCGATGGAGATTTAAAATGGAAATTAACAAATTTGAGCTAGGTAAATTTTAGCTAAAGAATAAAAATGAATATCCATCGCTGTTCAGAAAACCATTGTTGTTTATAATTCCATTTGCAAGCACCTATCTTTGAGAAACTGGATTTTCTGCTATGGTGACAGTAAAAAATAAATATCGTAATAAACTGAATATTGACCCAAATTTGTGCTTAAAATTAAGTATAACTGAACCCGACATCTCCTCGCTTGTTTCAAGCATACAGCACCATCCTTCTCACTGAATTTTTAGACTTTAAGAATATTGTGATTTTTTTAATAAATAAATGACAGATAGGCCTTCTTTAAAAATAGTTGCAATTTTTTGCTGCCTTGTCATTCCGAGACATAGCTCTAGCCAAGTGACATTTTTAATAGCTCAGTGTTACGCGACTGATCCGTAATACACATGAGTGGTACGCAAAAAAAAAAAAAAGTTTGAGAACCACCACATTGAACAAACAGTCACGCCTACATTATGTGAAATTATAATAAAACCAATTTCAAACACAAATCTGGATATTTAATTTTTAATTTTTTAATAACTTTTTGGTATATATGCTCTATTTTATTTCAGGAACTATAAAGGCTATCAACTTGAAGCCACGACATAAACTCTACTACAGTTAGGGAACATACCATAAAAAGTTCAAACCTCTAGGTAAAATAAGTTAGTTTCGAAAAAAATGGGTCACCAAGTTAGACATTGTAGCATGTAACAGACAGGGAGGGGCCCGTGAGCCCTTTCAATACTAATGTTGAATTATTTGATTTTACTTCAGTAAATTACTTACCATGTGCATTTATTTTGCTTGTTGTACTGATTTGTAAATTCGTGATTCAAAGCAGTGCAGACCTCCCTCTAAGCAGTTGTTGTTTCGGTCCCTGTTTTGTAGGACTCCAGATTTTCGTCCCAGAGTACGGGTCTCTCTTTGAACAAAGTTATTGAGACTTCAACATCCAAATCATCTTCTTCATTAGCATCCATTTCCGGAACAGTTATATTTACAACACACAAATAACGCAATATAGTGACAACTGGAGAAGAATCACGACAGCTCGGTTCCAAGATCAAACAGCAACTGGAGTGGATTCGCTACACCACGCATGCGCGGAACTCTACCTGAGCCATGCCACGCCGTCCCGTCAGACCGCCGCTATTTACGACAGTAAAGAACAAAACGCCGTGTCCATAGTTGAAGAACGCTGTGTTGTTCACTGCGGCCGTACATGGCTAAAAGACGTGATCGATTTATGTGAAAGGCTCCATTTAAGTTAATGTTAATCAACTAGCACGACACCATGGCGCACGGCGAAAAGTCATAACCTCTGAAAGGGGCCTAAGTTAATATTAATCAACAAGCACAACGCCATGCCATACACAGCGCACGGTGAAAAGTTTTAACGTCTGAAAGGGGCCTAAGTTAATGTTAATCAACTAGCACGACGCACGGTGAAAAGTCGTAACGTCTGAAAGGGGCCTAAGTTAATGTTAATCAACTAGCACGACGCCATGCCGTACACGGCACACGGCGAAAAGTTGTGGCTTCTGAAAGGGGCCTAAGTTAACATTAATCAACAAACATGACGCCATGCCGTACACGGCACATGGTGAAATGTCGTAACGTCTGAAAGGGGTATATGAATTAATTATGGTATTAATTAATTATTTTGGGGGAAGTTGATAAGTAAATGCCAGAATGTGGTGTTTTTTTCTTAGCTGAGTCTTATTTCTCCATAATCCCGAAGAATCAATATTTGGTGAGATCTGAACTATATTTAATCTAATACAAATGTTATCATCCACCAAAATTTTGCATATATTATAATATTTTAGAACATTTCAAGATATTATATTATTATAATATTTTAGAACATTTCAAGATATTATACTATTATAATACTTTAGAACATTTCAAGATATTATACTATTAGAATCAATTAACATTATACATTTTATAAACTTTTAATAAGAGAAAATATAAAAAGATTGTTTATAAGTATTCTTGATATAAAAATAAGTTGTTTTGCTACGGATATTTATTTTAAACAAACCAACTATTTAATTCAAACATATTATTTTTTTCTTGTTAAGTTAAAATTTGTGTAGATTTAAAATTTATATGCAATAATATATTATTTTCAATAGCTTTTTTTTTTCTCTCAATACAATTTTAGTGTTATATTTATACAGACATGCCAAAGGTAGAAATTGTGTATGTTTTAATAGTTATTGAATAATAACCTTCTATATGGTTTATATGAGTCATTTTTTCTTTATGTTTGCATTGTACTGTACATTACACTTTATTGATTCCCTAAATGCTCATAGCAAGATTTCTTCGACACTGTTAGTGAGGTGAGTTGGTTTACCTAACTGAACACACAGTGGTCTCAAAACAAGGAGTGGTCGCGTCGTGACTTGGTCATAGATAGCCGAGGGAAAAATAAGATTTTTAATTATCTTAGGTAAAATGTTGATAAACAATTATTTTTCATTCGTATGTAGTTTAACACTGATATTTGCTATGTTTAATTTGTGACAACTGACAGTGTGTTATTAAGGCATTTGTTAGAACCAGCTGTGATCAAATAATACAACTCTTACAAATTAAGTATTACAATTATGACTAAGAAAAAAAATAAAACCATAAAAGAAGAATTTATCAGAAAACACAACTACAAATACAAAGCTAATATGTTTTCTAAAAGATCTTGAGCAATCATATTTTGTCAATTGAAAGTGTAAATAAGATATTTTTTTTCATTATTTATCACTATACGATTGGATTTTACTCATATCTACTTAATAAATACGCAAATGGGTTAGGGATGAAAAAGATTGAATTTAGCAAACGTGTATCCACATTTTGTGTGGAGAGAGAGAGAGAGAGGGAAGCACTCTTTAATACTCCCGGCCATGATTCGAACGTCGAAATCCCCATCACCAGGAATTCTGACTAAATGATCATGGTATTTAGCTGGCATGGCCACCCACGCTAGCTGTATATCAGCTGATTGACCTCTCAAACAACTTTACTGCATATATAACAATACAACAAATATATACACCTGGTAAAAGATCTATTTGAATACAAATGACCCACTTTGATGGCTGCATGGCCTAAGGCACTACACTCACAATAAACTAGACCGCCAATGACGGGGATATCGGAGTCAAATCCTGGTATGGTGTAGTGAGACTAGTTTTCCCTAAATGGTTTTACCCTCTGCCTCCATGTAAATGCCGGCACACGTCCTCTAAATTCAATCTTTCTAATCCCGAACATATGAGTGTAATTAGTACATAGGTGTATAATCCTAACGGTTAGCAAGACATGGTGCTAAAATAATTAATTATATATGCAATCAAAACGTAATAGTATTTTTTTTGTTAGTAAAGCAGTTGTGCGTTAATACAAAGGAATGAGGTTCGAATACCTCAGGAAACACTTTAAAATAAAAATTCTGACTAAATTGTAACATACAAAATGAAGATGATATTTTAAAGTTTGTACCCATAATTCCCAAACTGCTGCATTTAATGTTGAGTGAAAACGAAAACTCAATCACATTGCTATAGTTTTATATGAATGTTTCAACGCTATATATTCAGATTTTAATGAGTTACCTATACGATTGATTGCTTGAAGCAAAGCGTTTGTTTTTAAAATTACTTTTATATATATTTGACGAAAAAACATGGTTAATGAGAATCCCCAGCCGTGTGACACAAACAACCTGTATTTCATACACTTCGTTTCAACTAACAATAACTCATACTTTAATACACAAAATATGGCTTTCTACATAAATCTCAAATTCCAACTCACACTCAAAATAGTCCGTAAATCAGTGGTAATGGGATGGCTTAACGCAGGGGTCAGCACTCTTTATGATTACATATAGAATTAAAAACTTATTAAAGGTCCCGTAATAAACTATATATTTTTTTCTGCACTCTACTTTTTCTAAAAAAAAAAAAAGTTTATACATATAATTCCTTAGTTTTAACTTTTCTTAAATACTTGTAACCCCACCTTTTTCGAAATAGAAATATAGGACAAATCAAAATATAAAATATATATTTTGATGTTTAACTATTTTATTTAACTCTAACACTACCGATTATAAACAATAAAGGTAAATATGATCACACTCAAAAACTAATTGAAATTATTTGATATATTTGTAAGTTTAGAAGACTTATAACTTATGTTGCGGTTACTGAGTGTTACTTAATATTTACACGTGGTTTCAAACTGCTTGCTATTAAACTACTAGATATCTAGTCTCAATGACTTCTAGGCTGAATGATTTGATATGTAGTATTTAACATTAGTCATAGTCATAGGTCAATTTAGTTTTTAGGACATGTGATAAAAAAAAGGCATTTAAATAATGCACATTAAATAGCCTTGTTAAAAAAACACAGCCATTCATTAAATAACTCTGTATTGACCTCGAGTCCTTATGTTTAGTTTACTCGTCTCTATACGTCTAGAACTATTCAACAAATTAGAAAAGTGAATTTTTCTGTTTTAGGGCTTAAAAATTCAAGCTTCGATTTTTAGAAAGTCTTGAACATGATAAACATTAATGAGACCTTAAGAGTGAAGGCAATATGTAAGAATAAGAGTGAATGTTGTTTGGAAACTAGTGTAGTGCTAGTGTAATTTTAATGACAAAATTTGCTTGTTAATAAAAATCATTCGACCAAGAAGTTATGTCAAAACTCGAATGGAGCTTTTGTAGAAAGTTATAGCTTGACAGTAAAACCATATTAATATTAAACTAAAACTAAATAAATCATAAAAATATCATCCATCTGCTTTGGCTTGGACGCATTATTAACTTGTGTTTATTAGAGTTATCAAAGTGCAATTTCTGGGATGGGTGTTTCCAATTAAAGAATAAAGTATACCTGTTAGCAGGTATATAAGTTGGTTCAATAATCTTTCTCAGTTAATTGCAGAAAATCGTCAATTAAATCCTTAGCCATGGCCAGACTTAGAGCATTTAACTGCAACTTTATTTCAGTTATAAGTTTAGCTTGGATACGATAACATTTTTAAAATAGTAATAATTCAGAGCTGCTTGTGACGGTTTTCGAAATGTTCATTTTACACAGCGTTGCAGTTCAAGTAGCTTGTTACATTTTTATTCATACACCTATTTACTTTTTGTAACAAAAATGAATAAACAATTTAGAAAAATATAGCGTTTCAGATTTAACTATTTTTCTAAGTTTCCTAACCTAGCCCAACCTAACCTTACCAATCAAACTATCATGTTTTATGGAAAAATTTAATACCTACAGTAATATAAATGTGCATACAATGATCACAATTTATTTGCTTAATTTTTGTGTAGCTTATAAATGTAGTTCTATTGTATTTTAGTTGAGTAGTAATTTTATTTTTATAAGTCAAATTACTGAGATTAGTAAAATATGACCTGTGATAAAAATATTACGTTTGATAGAAAAACGATGTACGGTACCTATAATATAAAAATGTACAATTAACAGAAATTATTTGCTTTTTTTTTTCATTTTGAAGTTCAATGTAAGATTAGGACCCTATACTTGACCCTGATATTCTATTCCGCAGTAAGGGTAGGGGATTACAGAGCATGGACTAGTTTATCTACAATTCGTGTTCACCGTATAAACCATCTTACAAACTAGCTTAGATCTTGAACAGTCTCCCAATCGTTAATTCATCACTGTGAAATGAACCGATGATAAATATTTTTGGCCATGACTGTAATTAAACCTGGGACCCTTATGTCAGTACAAAGGCGCATTACTGACTCAGCTGAGATGTCTGATGAGACGCATTATTGACCTCTAATAATGGAACAGCAGGTAAGATTAAATTATTTTTTAGCACCGCGTCTTACTACCCATTCGGGTTATACGCTTATGTACTAATTACGCTAATAGTTTTAGGGATGTGGAAGGTTATACTTAGAGTAAGTTTACCTGCATTTCCGAAGATTGATTTTACATTATAGTATTTTTGTAAATTCTATTATATCTTATTGCTATTATTATTACTGTTGAGGTCGGGGTTTAAATCCTTGCCAGACTCCCAAGAGTGTTTTAATTTTCCCCTAATATATTCTCCATGACTTTTTTAATAAGATTTAATCGTTAATAGCCCTGATGTTTGCAATGGCGCTTAGTTAAATCTTAAAGAAAGTTTATTTGAATATGAGTTGGTTAATTTCAAGTATATTCAACCTTCCGACATAATTTAACTTAATGTTTCGGAAAATAACGAATAAAAGGGGACTGTAAAAACAATATGGTTTAATGAGCGCTCAAGTAATCTGTATCAAAGTAATCACTATTATATTATTTGGTATGGAATTTTAAAATAAAGTCTAAAAACAATCATAATCATATAACTCTAAAATAAGTTTAATAAATATAATATTTAGATTATGAGCTTATAAAATATTTCTGACCAAACGTTATCATTCCCCCTGCTCTCATTTAGGGAAACACTTATTAATTGTTTATAAAATATGTGCTAACATTGTCGCCAAAGTTTGTAACACGCCTTTGCCCTCCATGTAATTAATAACTTCACTAATCTAAATAAACATAAACAAAATAGATTATTTATACCGGTACATGAAAACAGTGTTTAAGAGCGAACATCACATGCCCATCAATTCTGTGCTACAGTCGACTTGAAATCGTAAATTTACACGAACACTATTGCACTTGGATAGTTTCTGATTAAACATTAATGGAGATAAAGAGTTAATAGAAGTTCATAATACTGAACATTGTTGAAATATTAAATTGGATAAAAACTGCATTTAAAAGGCCATTTATGATCATTTTAGTATGGTTTCACAGATAAGCACTGTACACAAATCTTTTTCTGTCTTAATAGGGACATACTGTAGTTATTAACAATAAGCTTTGTCGCTTTGTCCCCCATCGTCACCGCGGAAATTTCTAGTAATAATTCGAATACGAGTGCACTGCAAACATTTCTGGTATATCTTGGTATTTTCTTTTCGCTTTAAGGTGACCTGGTGGTCTAGGGGTAAGGTGTCAGACTTCTGTGCTGAGGGTCCGGGATTCGATCCTCGGTCCCGGATTCAATCCTCGGTTCCGGCACAGATTATCTGATTGCCAAACCCTTCCTTCACCTATGACAAGACGTGTATTAACCACAACTTGTGAATGTGAGGAATGCCAGGCCTCTACCGTGGTTCGGATTCCACGTTAAACTGTAGGTCCTCCATTTCATCTCACAATCACCCTACCATTGCACATTAGCGTAAGTGCGTATAACCCGAATGGGTAGTAAGACGCGGTGCTAATAATAATAATAATAATAATAATTCTTTTCCCTTTCACTCGCATACCTCGCGCGAGCCGGGAGCTGAGTTGGGCCTGCTATGATGCACGCTCTTATTTGACTATTGGAATTTTTTTTCAGGCAACGGACAAATATGGCTTTTTTTTTAGTGCGTTTACTGGCACATACAATTCTAGGGATCAAAACGTACCACCCTTGTACACACTCTAGTTGTAAATGTGTACATGTTGTAACAATATTTTGTTCATGCGACAACAATTATTTAATAAATATGTGACCCACTTCGGTCATAACATGATCTGAGGTGCTACTATTTCAATAGACTAAACTGCCAATGACGGGGAGATCCTGGTTCGATCCCGGCCAGGTGTACTGAGGCTAGTTTTTACAATCTCTCTCACTCCACACAAATGTGCGTACACTTCCTATATACTCAACATTCCTCATCTCTAACCCATTAAAATAATTAGTACACAAGTGTATAACCCGAATGGTTAGTAAATTGCGGTCCTAAAAAAAAAGTGTATTTCATAACACGAAGGGCAATATGACTTTCAGGGATGCTAAGTTTTCAACCAATTAGACGTCTCTTTATATCATGTTATTCAATTCCTTGGACACTTTATGAGACTTTTCAACATATTTTCTTTTCATGCATAAGCTATGAAATAACTTTCACAAAACCCTCAAAATTAAACAGGTGACACATAAAACTATTAATATATTTCATTTTCTAAATTAGTTTTGTTTTTAATGATTGTTCAAAATTTTAAAACATTTTGTTTTACTGCAAGTTAAGGTATATAAGATATTATTTTATAGTAACATATTTCACCACAACGATGTGTAAACTTTTCTTCGAGCCTGAATAGGTGGGCCCGTGGATTAAAATCAAAACTCATATAGTCTGGTTTGCCAGCAAGAGCTCTAATACTGGCCAAATGTCCTGAGATATTTCTTAAAGCTTCCCATTTTCTCTTCAAGCAAATTAGGGTACATTTCCTCTAAATAATACCTTCCTCATCCTAACCCGTTAGTGTAACTAAATACAGATAGCACGGCCGGGAAGTAAGACGTTATGGATAAAAACAATCTAACAAAAATATTTTGAGTTGAAAAACAAGGGTTCTAGGGTGTAAGCCACCTGAAATATTTGTGTTAGCATGTATATATTTTATGCCTCATAGATGACAATATGGTGCAATTACCATCGTGTGAACCTAATTATTTTTACTCGTACGCTAAGCACAAAGTCATTATCGGTTCTGTACAGTGGAGAAATAATAAAGAGGATAAGAGGAAATGGATGGTGGTTGGAAATTCACAGTTTATAGAGTTTAAAATCACTTTAAGAAGACATCATTTATCTAAGTCCAACAGTCATTGTCAAATTATTTAACCGATTTACAAACCATATCAGTACTCAGTTACACTATAAAAAATGTTTTTTTTTACACTTTCTTCTGTGCGACTTATTACCCGTCTGGGTTGTTGGCACTTAACTATACTGAAGGGTTAGGAGGATGAGGTATAATTTATAGGAAATTTACGCAGGTATTCGTAAAAGTATAATGTAGAACCATTTTGTAAAAACCATCCTTTCTACACCCTGACCGGATTCGAGATTCCAGTCAATGACGTCGTGCTTGTGTTTGGGAGTTGAAGGTTTAGGCAGAGGACAGGCCGCATTGGCGGTCTAAGTTTCACTGACAAAAGGAATGGACCTGTCGTAAGAGAGAACACCTTATAATTTTAATAATAATTGGACAATTCCACTACCTTCCTGCCAAATTTCACCTTTCCGGCTCATGTAAAAGTGGCTTATCTCTTTTTGTAGCATACAAACCCACTTAAGGTACTTTTTACTTTTCTATGTAGCGCAGAAAGTATATATATTTACCACCTGACCATCAGTTTATGACACTCACAAATCAAGAAAAATGGATAGCCTAAATTTCGCCTACTCTTTCTTATTTAGGGCTTTTTTTTACTTCTACATATATAAACAGTTCTACGCCTTAAACCACGTGAGCTTAATATTTAGGCCACGTGCCCACCGGTGTGGTTACAAATATTTTAACTTAATAGATATTTGTTATAAATATATCTTATACATCCATTTCACTTTTTTAACTTACTTTCAGAAATTAAGAGGTTAATTTATAGGGATATAAAGTATATGTAATTGTTGCTATAATACTAGAGACGTGCTTTTACGTCGGCATAATAAACAATTGTCCATAAACATTTTTTATCTAGACGTAATCTTACACGACCAATCCTTTCATCTTATTGATATAGGAGCTATTTAGCTTTCTATGGATCTTGGATATACCTTCACTAACACACTCTCTTCCATCTATGTGCTTGTTTTTATGTTGCAGTATTTGATTCATGATTAAGTATACCGGGCCCCTCGCAGTAGGCGTAGTCCTTGCCTTGAAATATCTAACTCATACGCCCCTATTAGGGAATCGGATCTCCTTGTTTCCTAATATGTGCTTAGTTTTATTGCATAGATTCCGTAGAGGATACGTCTACCCATGCCATGAAATATTAACATTTTAGAATAATTACAATCTTATTCAGAATAGTATTTAAATTTTAAATATAAATGTGTACGACTTAGTTCTTAAAAAGCCGCTTTAGTTATTTTCTTTGATGAGGATTAAATAATATAGTACACTTCCTTAGGTAATATAAGTAACCATTATTGATAGCTCCGGTTCCTATTTTACTATCGTGTTGAAGTGAGTAATTCAATGATTAATTTCAATAATAATATGTTTAGAAGCCTCACCGTTACTATAATGTGGAGAAATATTTCAAGTACTTACCGAATTAGCCTACTTACGTGGTCGAATGGCTTAAGGCGTCACTCTCACAATAGACTGGACTGCAGATGACGAGGAAATTGATGCTTAAGTGCCGGTCTAGTTTATAAAGGTGGTTATTCCTAAATGATTTAACACTCTCCTTCCACGTATATGTTTGTACAAATCCTCTAAATTATACCATACTCATTCCTAAAATATTACGTAATGAATTTATATGCGTTCTCTATTGGATAGTGAGAGGCGATGAACAAGAATTAAAATAACTTATTAAATTGTGCCTGTATTTTCTGTTAGCACAATCCTCCATTTGTAGGAAATTTGAATGTTACACTAAAATTAAGCTGATTAAAAAATGTGTTTATTTATAAGCCTCGTGAATAGATACCTTAGAGTATTTGTTTAATTTTCCCTATTTAAGGCCGTCGAGGTTGACTTCAAGTGTTTCGCCTGAAAGTGATGAGTCCACTAGAAAAGCTCTCATTGCTGTCTCATCATCTTCTGTAAAAAAATCAGTAACCTTGGTGATAAATACCTGATATTTTGTATATAACTATTATACATTTCTGTCTAGCAAAGGAATATAAACTTGAACTCTGATTTTTACTCAGGACTTAAACACGATTTCCTTTGAAATAATTACTTATCTTTCAACTCCTCCTCATGAACATAGAATATAAATTTTATGGTTCTCTCATAAATAATAATTTTAAATCAAAACTTGCGTTCTGTAACATAATATATAGTTAAAGATTTGATGCGTGTCACAGACAGCAATGATTTAGTGTAAAATTAAGGAATTTAGGTGCCGTAAAAACCTAGTCCCCACAAATATTATCGGAGATATTTATTTGGTATTAGTTTACAAACTAAGCACTTTTAAAAAAGACTCCTGGAATATATTTATGGAAACTTTCGCTAAACGGCTTGAACTGGATTTCAGATTACAATCCAGGACGATGCTATTATTTATCTTCCTTAATCAACCCATTTTATAATTTAGTAATCATCACTTATGTTGACGTCATTAAATCCTTGTATCCTCAGTCGACTTTGAAAGGTACCATACCACAACTTACACTTATCATACTATAGCAAATTATTATAATATTCTTTAAATTGATAAATGACACCTGGCAACGAGAATCGAACCAGATATCTTTGACTTAGTACGCCAATGCTCTAACCACAAAGCTATCCAAGAGTCATCCCGTGCTCAGGGTTATTCTTCACTCGTATTTTAAGGCCGAGTCTGTGATTGACGTGTGGAAATTGTCAGCTACATACCATGAGTGATAAATTAAGATCACGAGCTATCAAATAACTCAGCCATCTTTGACTCGGGAGGAATTTATGCTGCCACTAGTACAATGACAACTGTGTGAATGCGCAAACCACGATGGATTAAATAGCTAAGATATTTGTTAGTTACGATTATAGTTCACTTGTAAGAGCATTGTCGTACTAAGCTGAAGGTCCCAAAAGTTCGATTTCCATGACCAGGCGTCATTTTTCAATTTAAAGAATATGATATTTGGATGCGGTTTTAACCGTAATTGATAAATATAATAGTTTGGCGTTTAGTTAAGCCATACAAATATTATACATTGCCCGTAGTGGAATCAAGAAGGATAAACTTTGTACCTATTGGGATAGCCGGAGTGTACTGTACATTGTGTATTGATAGTGCATAGTATTATTACTCTCACCATAGTTAGGCCTATACCTCCATGGAATTGTAAAGATTTTAGCTCTAGCAGGCTCAGTGACACAGAGAGGACATAGTTGGCTTTGCTCATCAGAATTGAATGAGTTTTATATTGAACTGTTTTTAATTTCACTTGACCCTTTGAATAGAGAAGTATTATGATCGCCAAAAAAAATTAACTCTAGATTTTGATAAATGTTGACGTTTCGTGACCCCCTGAAACAGAAAAAAAAAAGGTATTTGTGATGCCGTCTGTTTGTATATCAGACTAGAGCTGAAATCATTTTACCGATCGGGCCTAAGCTTTGTATCTAGGGTTTTCATAAGTTCATCCAGAAGATTCTTAGGAAACAGTTGTCTAATCCTAAAATTAAGGGTAATTTACCTAAGGGCAAACAGAGAAAAGATAAATGGTACGGAACTCCGCACGGACTTGCTCACTCAATTGTTTAAATATGGAGATATTTACTCAAAACTCGTATATTTGTGAAACGAAATAATATACACTAGCAAACCCAAGAAAAAATTGCGTTATACTCAGGCTAAACATTTTTTGACACCTGGATTTAAATTTTATGATTTTCTTTTTAAAGAATTTAAGTCCTTACTAGTATATTTGGACCAAAAAAAACAGATATTGGGTCCACAAGGGTCGATACTTTGTATTAAAATTTCGACTTCCTGTTAAAATTTTCGACATTTTATTAAGGGTTGTACACCTTATGGTTATCGAATTTTTATTAAATTCCTCATATATAAATTTAAACCAATAAAAAAGGTAAATATTGACTATTGGGTCTAAAATGCTAGAGATGGATCATCGCTGTACAAACATTTCCCCTAAGAGGTTAAAGAAAAAAGAACATAAGCTTTTTGAGAGTCTGATCTACTTACTATATGGAACCAGAGAATTATTGTGTTAGAACTTGTATTATCTTTGTACAACTTAAGCTCACAAAATTGTATTTTTATATTGCCAATATATCAGAAAATATTGGTTTTATAAATATATATTTCAGTTAAAAGTTTTTAACTTTTAATAGTGCTACAATTTTGCGATGATAAGTTATTTATTATCTCAAATAGTTGCAGAGATACAGAAATATATGCTTCTGTAAAGTACCCTAAAATTCATTTTCATAGGAAAATGAAAATAGCCAGTTTATTTATAATTTTAATCAACGCCTAGATACGAATTTTAATCAAAGTCGTTAGAGCCGATTTTGAGAAAATCGACTTTTTCTCTTTTTGCCCAAAATCGACAGACGGAAATTCAAAAACAACTTTTTCGGATTCAGGGAGTCATGAAACGTCAAGATTCATCAAAATCTCGAGTTAGCTTTTTTTGACGATCACCATACTTTCTTTACCTGTAAGATAGAGAGAAAGTAATATATTTTTTTAAAACCTTCATTAACGGTTTTGATTAAATTTTGTATCTAGACACCGTTTAATATTACAAACAAAATGGCAATTTTTTTTGTCATTAAAATGACTTTTATGGAAATATATAAACATAAATTTCCAATTTTTATTATGTTTACATAACTATTTGAGATACAAAATATCCTATGATTGTAAAGATGTAGTGCTATTAAGTATAACTGTATTTTATTTGAAATACATTTTTATAAAATCAATACTTTCTGAGATATTAGGCTATATGTATGTATATTTTTATTCAAATCTTGAAAATTTAAATTTATTTTTATATACTTAGTGGTTTTTAAGCAGTTTATGTCATTTGGTTTATGCTCTTTTGTGGAATATGGTGCTCTTTTTTACTTTCTTTGACCTCTCGGAGAGAAGTATTGTGATTTTCAAAAATATCAAAATTAAGATTTCGGTAAATGTCGACGTTTCATGACTTTCTGAAACCGAAAAGTGGTTTTCACGATGACGTCTGTCTCTTTTGTCTAGATGGGGCTAAAACTTGGTTTCTAGGGTTTTCATAAGGTCTCATCGAGGAGTTTAATGAATTATACATCCAACCCAAAGATTAAGGGTAGGTTACTAAAGGCCGAAAATAGAAAAAATATTTTTTTTTTTTCAAAATCCTCTCGAACGAATTTTATTAAATTTTTAATGCAGGCATTGTTTAAGATCACAAACCAAATCCAATTTTCGTTTTAACATGAAAATGAATTTAAGGGCACTTAAAGAAGTGGAAATTTCAATTTTGATCGTATCTCGGCAACTAATTGAGATAAGAGATAACTTATCACTGTAAGGATGTAGTTCTATTAAATTTAAAACATTTTTAATACATTTTTAACAAACCAATAGTGTCTTAGGTGTAAACAAACATTTAAATTCTTTATGAAGTAATTTGAAAAATGAAATTGTTTTGCTCTTTGGTGGACAAAGATGCTCCTCTTTACTCAATTTTTCTGTAACTATGTATATTATTTCATATATGCTCTTTGGTGGAGTGTTTATGCAACAATGTATATTATTTCCATTCATAAGTCTTACGAGTTTTTAGTAAATGTATTTATTTTAAGATTAAAGAGAGAGTGTGTGCAGTGCAACGTACCATTTACTACAAAGAGTGCATTTTGATATATTTACAAAAAAAAAATTAAGCGAAAAATTATTATAAATTTATGTAGGGGAAAATAATGCACAATCATGGTGTGATTGTATATTTAAAATTGTAAAAATATACATGAATAATTAATATTAATCTGCCCCTATTGCGATTCATCAATTATATGTAGATTTTAAAAAGGCCTATAATTCATTTAAAGGAAACAAATTATATGAAATTTTAGTTAAATTTGAGGTCTCAAAATACTTGCCTATCTAATCGAGCTATGTTTGATTGATACGCGTAGCAGGGTATGAGTTGGATGTCACTTATCAGTTACTTTCGAAATACATTACATAATGGATTGAAACAAGGAGATGCATTTTCCCCATAGCTTTTTAATATAGTCTTGGAGTAATGCAAGAGAATGGGGAAGGGTTGACATTAAACGGTACAATGCAGCTTTTAGGATATGCAGATGATTAAGCTTTGTTAGGTAATGGCAAGGAAGATATTGCAAGAAATGAAGAATATTTTAAGAGGCTAATAAGGAAACAGGGTTAGAAGTGAACCCTGAATATAAGCATACAGAGAACACATTATAAGATCGATAATTTAGAGATGACTGTGAACAACATATCATTTGACATGGTTAAGGATTTTAAATATTTAGGAACAATTTTAACTAGCAATAACGATATTAGATTGGAAATTAGAAACAGAATACAATCAGGAAAGGCAGGCTATTATATATTCAGTAATCTGTTGTCATCTCACCTGCTTTCAAGGAATGTAACATTCAGAATATACAAAACAATAATTTTAGCGGTTTTTCTCTGTTTGTGTGAAAGGTTGTCTCTTACTTTACATGACGACAAACAAATTAGTGCGTTCGAAAACAAGGTGCCTTGGTAGATATTTGATCCAAAAAGAGATAAGACTCCTGGGGAGCGGTGGAGGTTACATAATGATGAGTTACATAGCTTGTTCTCATTACAAGAAATTGCTAGGATAATCATTAGTTAAGTCTCGTAAATTACGATGGACAGGACATGCATAGCGAATTGGAGAATCTAAAACCGTGTTGAGGGTGTTATTGGCAAACCCAACGTCAAGAGACCATTGGGAAGACCTAGACGCAGATGGTAGGATAAAAATTAGAATGGACATGAAAGAGATAGAGTTTAATGAGGTAGACTGGATACAACTAGCTCAATATATAAATAGGTGGCGTACTTTAGTAAGTGCGACAGTGAACCTTGTATTTCCTAATGCCATGGAGTAAGTAAGTATTGCCAAAATTAATTATGTAAATTAATTGATTTTACTTTATTATTAAAATATATTTTAATATCAAAATGGTTGATTTTCTTTTTACAAAGTAAGTTGTATTTTAATAAAAGAATAGTCCGACACCTTAGCTCAATTGGTAACGTGACTGTCTACTAAGCTAAAGGTCCCGGGTTTGATTCATGGAATGGATAAAAATGTATCATTGGTGAAATGTCAGTTTCTTCTTTCACAGTGATGAATAGAGTCCAGATTTTTTTATCTAGTACTAACCTACAAAATATGTATAAAAATATGTACCAAAATTAGTTAAAATATTTAGTAAAATATGTGATAATATGAAAATACATAACATACCTTCTTTCACCAAGTTGATAAAACATTCATATTATATTATTGAAATGAAATTTAATTTTATGGCTGCAAATTTTCAAAGGAAGTAATATAAAAACACTTTTTATAAATATACACACATATCGTACAGTTAATTTTTTAATGAGTTGTGTTGCATTATTGGTGTGCTATACACCACTTAAATTTCCCATTAATTAAAGACTTCAATTAATTAGCATTATATAACTAGTTTTATAAATCATACAAACACTACAAGCTTTCAATTAAACCTTCACTGTGGTAGGCGCCTTGAAAACAAGTGAACGTCAGACCATTCTTGATTTTTTTTAGTTTTATAGATTTTCTTTCCCTGTGGTTAAATGTTTGATCTCGACACACTAGTCGGTAATGTTAATACACTTACACGTATGGGCATGATTCGTCTTGTTTTTTTTTTAAATACCATTATAGGCCTACATGCCGTATTATTGTGGCAGAATTAAAATTAAATACCCTAAGTTTCATTTTCATTTAATTATTTTCCTCGACATTTTATATTAGTTTATTCTCCAGACCAGAGCTAATCATATCAAAAAATTATTGTTTTTATAACTCGTCGACTTGTGGTTACAAATTGACACGCCGCGTAAGAGACATGCTGCTGTTTGGCAACATCGCTCTCTCGCCTTCACATTTAAACGTCAAGCACAAAGCTATGTTATGGAAATTGTAATCCTCTCTTAATGATAGTAGAGGTCACCTGAAAATTGACAAATCGTTTAAAAGTATTTTCCCGCAAAAAAAAAAGGCAAAATATGTGATGTTATGTAATAACTTATAAATATGTATAATTTATTAAAATATGTAGAAATATGTGAAAATTAAAACTGAAAATATATTTTCAAACATCCTAACTCACCGACACTTCGCTTTTTAAATCAAAAAATTAAAAGGATATTGGAATGCATTAGTTTCAATATCAAACTAGCTTATACCAAATATCCTACTTTTATCATCATTGTCAGTGTACTGAGTTTTTTTTACGATTAAAACAAATTATATTAAAAATTAGGCTTACTACACAATCCTCTTTCAAAATTTAGATTTAAAGCCTAAGCTCTTAAGGTAGAATTGAAGAATAAAATGTGTTGTATATTTGTATTACATCTCTAAGGGCCGGTCTTATGACTACTGGATAAATATTGCTATCTGGAGGTTAAAGTTAGCGACCAGATAAAGGTTATCAGCCACTTTAATATTTAACGCGTATTATGAACTGACTTTATCTGCTGGATAGCTATCTGTAGGATAAATATATTTTTATGCAGAAAACGCAAGGTTGGTACTGTTTTACTGGTGCGCGCATGCGTATGAACCCTGCTGCTACCGCTACAACCTAGCGCGTGGCAACAACGCTCAACATTTGTTAAATAATGGCAGCTAAACAAGTGCGAGGAAGCAGATGGCATCACGTGGGCGCAGAAATTAGGTTGTCTTGCAAGTACTAATTTCAATGTCTACCAAAATGTGGGCAATAGTTTAATACAAGGTTTATAAAATTTAATTTATTGTACTTACAATTAAAAAAATTGTTCTTATATAATTATAACTCTATAAATAGCTTGTCAGTTTTTATAAAAGTATGAATTAAATGTTCTAACTTTATGTATAGTTAGAGCCTGGGCCTGTGCTTACTAAACACGCGAAACAAGATTTTAACCTAAAAACATATTCTGATAGGTGAAACCTCATAAAGAACAACGCGTCACCATGGCAACGCCAATTTTAACTTTCAGATAAATGTTATCAGGTACTTAAACATCCCGATAAAAATGTGATGGATAAATAAATTTTATCTGGCAGATAAATGCTATCTGGCAGTCATAAGATGCAGTTTTGACTTATCGACCAGATAGAAATATTTAACTTCCAGATTAATATTTATCCAGGAGTCATAAGACCGGCCCTAAGTGCGAAATCGATACATACTTTATACAGTATATAATATGAATTACACCCTTCCATCAGACACAGAAAACAAGTATAAACTATGTACTATTATCTATATACTTATCTCTAGCTACGGAGAAAAGAGTCTAAAAGATGAAAGCTGAATAACTCTCATAAATATATTTCTGGATAAATGTTTGGGTCGATAAGGAAATTTTTAAATATGTCTTTGTTTTGAAGGCTTGAGTGACCGGTGTTTGAATAATTTTTTTTAATCAGTTATACTTATTCTTAATTTTTATTTTTGTATTATTTATACCACGTATCCTATATTTCCATGCTCTGCTTCCTAAATATTAGATACATTATTTGTGGTAAGTAAATTGATTGAATTTCGTTAAATAAAAAGATGGATTTTGGTAGCTATAATATTTATTTTTGGTTAAAATTGGTAACAAATCAAGTGACATGATGTAACAAAAGTAAATATTAAGGCTTAAAAATTTTACATACCAAATAAATCAAAGATAGGTTAGAAAAAATATTATTTATTTATAACCATGACTTACTACCCATTTGGGCTATGCGCCTATGCACTAATTACGCTAGTGGGCTAGGGATGAGGGATGTTGAATTTAGAGGAATTGTACCCGCTTTTGTTTGGATAGATAGTGAAGAACCACTTATGAAATCCACCTTTAGTACACCCGACCGAGATCGAACGACGATCTCCTCATCTTCGGCAGTCTAGTCTATTGCTAGAGTAGCACTTTAGACCATGCAGCCACCTAAGTTGATATGATATTATTTAATTTGTTTAAACATTTATTATCTTCATCTGTATATGTGTGTATATGTATTATATATTTGCGTTTGGTCACAATATGGCCGCTATAATAGTTGGTTCGAACTTATATTTTATCAATGGTCTTTCACAGAGTTATCGATATGTTGATTGCTTGGAACGGTCATTTCATCATATTTGTGGCTATAAGTGGGTGATTTACCTTACCACTTTTAAGGCCGAGTCTGTGATTGACGTGTGGAAATTGTCAGCTACATACCATGAGTGATAAATTAAGATCACGAGCTATCAAATAACTCAGCCATCTTTGACTCGGGAGGAATTTATGCTGCCACTAGTACAATGACAACTGTGTGAATGCGCAAACCACGATGGATTAAATAGCTAAGATATTTGTTAGTTACGATTATAGTTCACTTGTAAGAGCATTGTCGTACTAAGCTGAAGGTCCCAAAGTTCGATTTCCATGACCAGGCCTTATCTGACAGCTACAAATGTTACCAAATCTACTTTTACCTAGGCATACGTGAAGTCATGTAATCTGCAACCTTTACTTTTGGTAGATATTATCAACACTTATTAAAATAGGTAACATTAAAAAAATAGTAAATATGGGAGAATGTCGATAGAAAGAAACAGACTCGTGACTTTGCAGCTGTCGTCTAGGATTGAGTGATAGGCCTACAATATTTTTATGTTTTCTAGCAATAACCTTTATTTTTACACCGCATCCTACTACCCGTTCGGGTTATATGCTTGTACTAACCACATTAATGTGTTAGAGACTAGGAAGGTTGCAATTAGAAGAAGTGTACCGACACTTATATAGAGGGAAAGGGTAAAATCGTTTAGGAAAAAACACATTAAGAGCACACCCGACCGGGATTCAAAACCCAACCTCCCCGTCATCGGCTGCCAGTCTATTGAGAAAGTAATGTCTGCTTGGACCACACGGCCACCGAAGCGGATCTGACCATAGCTAAAATGCTTTATTAAAACTAAATGGAATTTGGTCAGTAAGACGAATATAGTATGAATATTAAAGTATTGTCAACATAGGATGTTTTCCGTTAAAGAGTCCACTCAACATATGGTCAACTATTTTGACCACGTGACCATGGACACGTGCCGGACTGTTTAGGGCTCATATAGTGTATATGTGTGTGTGTGATCAAATTGAGGAAATGAGGTGAAGTGCGACCCAAGGGAAGACAGGGTGAATGTGGTCCTTACGCGGGGGAGAACGGGAGCCCCTGCTGTCAAACTTTGAAAAGAAGGGGGGGTTCTTTGTCATCAACCCGCACTCTACAATGTTAACTCGGTCTTGTTTGAACTAAACGTTTTCTAATTTTCCAGAGAGGCGAGGCACACATGTTACCATGTGGAGAACACAAGTAGAGCCTGCCCCCCTGGTGACACAAGAGGTGGTGAATAACGGGTGGAGGATGAGCGATTTCAGGGGTTAGGGGTGTCTACGAGGCTTTTGTCTTGATATCGTGTCATTCATGTTTGAAAACGACCCTCTGCTCAGTATAATTTGTGATTATTTTTTATCAATTTCAAATGCCCTTGTTGGAGGCCCAATCGAATTTCTCTCTCGACGTATGCTGGTGCACTTCCTCAAAGGAACAGTTTGAATGGAATATTTAAATTATATTTTTAGTTTTCACCGTGTTAAAGTACCAGTTTAAGTTGTATATACAAACATATATCTACACATATGTAGAGAACCCTGCGTTTACCCTGAAAGGTGGCAGTCTTACCTTGATGGATTACACTATGGCCCTATATAAGTTATATTATAGTGTAATAATGCAAGGTAAGCTTGCTACCTTACAGGCTTGACGAAAGGTAAATAGTATACACACACACACACACACATATATATATATATTGTAACGTTATAGAAGATTGATGATTTTAATTATTTAATTGTCCCGCGATTGGGCGCCATTTGTAACGTAATCGGAAGTTGATAATTTGATTATGTAATTGTCCCACGATTGGGCGACAATTATAACGTTATAAAATATGTTGATGATTTAATTATTTAATTGCACCGCGATTGGGCGACAATTGTAACGTTATCGACGATTTTGATAAAGTAATTGCCCCACTTTTGGGCGACAATTATACCGATATCGATGATTTGACGATGTAATGTCCCGCGATGGGGAGCCTATTCTGGAAAGTTTGATATTGATAAAACTGTTTATGTTGTACACTCTTTATTATTTATTTATTTACACATTGATGAAATTAAAGTCTGTATTGATTGTGATCACTTATACTTTATGTTTACGTCTACTCTCTCTCCTTGACCGGCACCTTCTGTTTACGTCTACTCTCTCTCCTTCACTGGCACATTCTGTTTACGTCCTACGTATATTTTTCATTATATGTGGATGTGTCCCTTGCTTGTATATCTCGCGACGCTGTCAAGAGTAACCAATCAGGTATTTCTCTTCAACAGGTGCAGTGAAAGCTAGCTTCCTATTGGATATAGGGAGCTGGCTTTTCTCGCTAGTTTGTTAAATACTGCGGAGTTATATTTTGAGAAAAGTAAACAAGTTTTTCTAGTGAAATCCTTTTACGGACTATTCTGCGAAAACGCGTGATTCTCCATGGATGAAGTAAAAAGATAATTTACATACGATACTTTAAAGAAAAATACCTTCATCCATGACTTTTTAAATATATGAGAGCAGTCCAAAAATCAACTACATTATAATATATACATATATATATATATACACACTAGCAACAAGTTCCGGACGTTGCTGGTTCAAAGTTATTGGTCGTATGAGAGTTGTTTGCATTATAGTTTGAAATTTCTTGTTGGTGACAAATTTTGATAGAAAACAAATTACTATTAGATAAAACAGTAAATAAGCCTACTGGTAGTGAACAATGTTGTATAAACTGGTAGTCACGTGATCTAAGTCTTAAAGCTCATATTAAATGTATAGGTAAAGTAACCAGATACATATTTTCACCCTTCCTTTTCCTTCAATACGATTAGTTACAGGCTCAACCGTTTTTGTGCTAGCTATCCGCACTGGTAGTCACACAAGTAATTACTTCAGGTTTGCAGTAGATATAAAAGTAAAATAAGAGCCTGGGAAGCACTTCTGTTAATATCCATAAGTATCTATATCAAGTTTCAATTATTATGCTTCTTAGTTTAAGAGATACCCACTCACCTGGTGATTTCAGGGTTTAAGACGTCAGGGACCCACTTCGGCGGCCGCATACTCTAAGGCACTACTTTCGCAGTTTACCAAACTGCCGATGATGGGGAGATTGAGATTCAAATCTCAGTTGGGTGTACTGAGGGAGGTTTTTTCAAAATGGTTTTCCATTGTTTCGCCACTCAGGTAAGGGTAAACTCTCTCAAAATATAACCTTTCTAATACCTAAAACCACTAGCGTAATTAGTACAAGACATAAGCGTATAACCCGAACGGTTAGTAAGACGTGGTGCTAAGAAAAAAAAGACGTCAGGATCGCAATTTGTGTGAGAACACAAACTAAGGTTTGCCTAAATACGTAGGCTTTGCCAATTTTCCACTTTCGATGTTTTTTTGTTGTTTCAGCTAAACATGATGTATAGCTCGTCAGGCTTTCAATGGATGTGATTTTAATTAAGAAATACGGCTATGGGGATCACCTTTAAATACGTATGTAAAATTTTGTTAATGGATTTTAAAGGTACACGCATCATTGGCAAAATGATATATATCATAACTTATAAGGCATATATAATTTTTTTAAATACACCCGAGGAGCAAATCGTTTCACTAATATCAAATGAAAAGTTTAAGCTCTATGCTATGTTTCTTAGTTTAAAGTTACCCTAAAACCAATAGTCTTGTGGCTACAGGTGTTATACTTGCAACAGATGGTAACTTAGATGAAAGTACGTCAGAGGTGAACACACGCTAAGATTTCTTTAAGTATGAAAACCTAGGCCAAATTTAATCCTTCAAATTTTTTAAGAGAAATATATATCGATAATATGGTTAAATCTTCGTTTTTATTCCCTTCCCCTTATTTATATATATTTTTACTTTATCTCTATCTTACAGGTAGAGAAAGTATGGTGATCGTCAAAAAAATCGAACTCGAGATTTTGATGAATTTTGACGTTTCATGACTTCCTGAATCCGAAAAAGTTGTTTTTGAATTTCCGTCTGTCTGTCTGTCTGTCTGT
>CABFWB010000229.1:167565-178331 GCA_902151455.1 Timema bartmani
TCTTAGGTGGACAAAGATGCGCCTCTTTTCTCATTGATTCTATATCATTGTATATTATTTTATGCGTGTTCTTATGTGGAGTGGTGATGATACAATGTACATTATTCCGTTCAGAAATCTCTATAATAAACTCCCTCCCCAACAACTGTTTACCAGGGAGTGATGATATAACAACTATATTTATAAAACTAGTAAAGGAAAGTCTAAGTCTTATATTATTACAAATATTTAATTTATCTTTTGTAACTGGAATAGTGCCAGATAAAATGAAAGATTCCTTGGTTGTTCCTATACATAAAAGAGGCACTAAAGATCTTTGTAGTAACTATAGGCCTATTAGTTTCATCTCAAAACTTGTAAAAGTACTAGAAAAATCTGTCAAAAATATACTCTTGGAATATTTATATAGAAATATTTTTTTTTTCTGGACAATATGGGTTCTTGAAAGACTCTAATACTCAAGCTGCAACTACTGACTTAATATAAAAATTCAAAATACTATTGACAAGGGAAACTTGGGAATGGGTCTGTTTATTGATCTGACTAAGGCTTTTGATACAGTTGATCACATGATATTGATTGATAAATTGAAGTGTTTTCAAGTAGAAAAGTCGCCATTAAAATGGTTCAAAAATTACTTAAGTTAGAGATGCCAAAGAGTTCTGATAAAAAACGAGCAAGGCTCAAAATTCTTTAGTGACTATAAACAAATAATGTGTGGCGTTCTTCAAGGTTCAATCCTCGGACCCATTCTTTTCTTAGATTATATAAATGATTTGCACAAAGGTGATTTGAATGGACACATTCAGATTTTGTAGATGACACTTGCTTATATTATGAGAACATTAATTTAAATGTTCTACTAAATAATATTCAATCCGACATCCCTCCATTGCTAGACTGGATTCATACCAATACACTCCCTATTAATTAAAAAAAAAACCTAAACTTATCCTATTCTCAAAACCCAGCTACAAAAGAATAATAAAAAAGAAATTAATCATGGAAAATGAAATACTAGAATATGTAGACTCTATCACTTATCTGGGCTTATTGACAAGCACCTCTTATGGGACAGTCACATAAATAATATAGCAAAAAACTAATTCCTATTGCAGGAGCATTAAGCCGATGTGCTTATGCATTAACTAATCCAGTAAAAATAACTTTTTATTTTTCTTTGGTACACTCATATCTTATATATAAATGAGTAATATTTGGGGTTTTGCAACCAAATCGAGACTCAAGACTAACTGCACTCTAAAATAGAATTATTAGATCACTATATAAATTACCTGTCAGAGAATATAGAACTACTGAAATTTATAAATATCTAGATTGAATGCCTCTCGATAAAATAATTATCTACCAAACAGGCATTCTTGCTTACAAAACAAATAAAAATAAACTTAAAAGTACCCACAAATTAGAGTTCCCTCAGTCGGGTCATCATAATAGAGGCTCACTTAAAATATATCATGAATCTTTTAACACCGTAAACTATGGAACAAATTCAACTTTAAATAAAATGACTATAATAAATAATGCAATTCCAACGGATATCGCTGGCTTACTGATAAATTTAAAAAAAATTATAAATATGTTCTTTACCGGTGAACAACTTTAAACCCAACATACCAAAATTATGTAAAGTTTTTGACCTCCTCTCCTCTATTTATGATTAAAATAGGTCTTCAATACTGTAAAATACTTCATTTAAGTCTCATCCAATCTACTTGCTCTCAATCAAAATTATTCTTATGAATTCATCTTTTCTCAGTAAACATTTTAGAATCCATTATTATCTCTCTGTATATACATACATGTATTGTTTATTATTGTAATACTAATTAATTTTCTGCAATTTTTATTTTTATCTCAAAGTACTTTCTTAGTAATTATTTGATACTACAATTTTTTTATTTTTTATATACTTATTTTTATTTTTTAATGTTTATCTCACATTTATTGATAAAATTTATTCATCAATATTATCACACGTATTTCAAAATTATCTTATCTCTAATATTGTACTGGTACTGTTGTCTTTTGTGTTTTGTGTATTTTGCAAAAAAAAAAATTGTTTTGATTTTGATTAATTTTATTTTATGATAAAATATTAATAATGTCTTTTTAATCTTTTAACATTTAAATTCATGTAAAATTTCAGATTTTTTTATAAATCCATAGTTCTATAAGTAATCTCTAGCTCTTTCGATCATGAAATTATCGAGTAATATTTTTTTTAATTGTTCTCTTCTAAGCCACTCTACTCAGGCCTTCTTCATTTGTCCCCCTTGCCTAATATCTGCCCAGTATAAATAGAGAAAAATCTAAAAGTGGGAAATTTCAAAACGAAGCCCAGGAAAATGAGTTCCTATAACTATACAATACTTTTTTGATGAAGTATAAAATTTAAACTTGGCATAGAGGTAAAACCAAATAAATCTAATATTGTGAAATTTATAGCAATGAGTTAGAGAAAAGGGAGTGGGGACGAGGCTCCCAATTTCCAAAACTAAATGACTACTAATAACTACTTATCTTTGTGATAGAGGACTGAAATTTGGCAATAAGGTAATGGCGAACACTCCAAATAAAGAGAGTGTAGAGGATTGGGGGGAAGTATATAAGTAGAAAAATAACTATTTGGGGAGATAGAAAATTAGAATTTGCCAGGAAGGGTGTGGGATTATTTTAAATACTCAAAGCACAAATTGAGTGTTAAATAGTTTATCTTCAAAAGGTTGGGCTGATGAAATAGGGTTTCAAAATGTTTAGAACTAAAATAATAAATTACTTATCAGTGTAGTGGAGGATTGAAATTTGTCAGGCATTGTTTATACCGAACGATGAAGTATATACTGTACATAACTTTTCAATACAGTCATCCGTTTCAACATAGCGTCCAATAGTTTAATAGTTCAAATCAAATGATTTGAATTTGTAATTCTAAGCAATCAATCGAGTACCTAGGGCATATTATCTTAAATTTCGACATATATAAAGAGACCGAAGTCTTAAACCACGTAAACAACGGTTATTTTACATGAATATGTTGAATCCAAGGAGAAATCACTGAAGATAAAGTATTTCAACTTGAAATTTAAAGAGAAATCTTAAGACTGTAGAAACGATAAGAACATGGAGAGGGCGAGGTATGCTGTTCACAGAAGTACAAGTGTATTTATATTTAATATTATATTATAATATATTCATAATAATATATATTTTTAGTGTTATTATTATTATTATTATTATTTGAAGTATTTAATGTGCACTTTCTGAACGGGCTTACTATATCAACACACGACTTACAAACTGACCTAAATCTATAACAGACACAACACCTAGCCCCACAACTACCAATTAATACTTGTAAAAGGGGAAACCCCAATTTAACTAGCGATGAAATTTTCAGGCCCTGCCGGAAATCGAACCCGGGACCCTTAGTTCAATAGGTAGACACGTAAGGGACTATATTACTAGTGGTTATGTAAACGGTAGACCTTTCTCCCTCAAATCAATACGAAGTATATTATGTTAAGATTTATGTTATGTTCTCATCGTTAATACAGTTTTAAGAATAAACTTGAAATATCCCCTGTAATTTCTCCTTGGATTTGAAGTTTGATATTTCTTCTTGGTGATCAAGTGAGACAGAAAATAAATACTACATTCAAAAGTACAATATGTAAATAAAGATAAACCACTGTTCACTTGGTTTAAGATTTCAGTCTCGTAAGGTATGTCAGAATTAAAATATGATATGAATGTACATGCGTCATTCAGCCTAGATTCAAAGAATTTTGAAGAAATTTGGTCAAAATTGGTCCACGCATTTGGCAATAATTGTGGAATAAGTAGATAGACGAAATTTCAAAAGGTCAAGTTAAAACAGGACCGCAGCTCAGCTTTGTCAGTTATAATTATTGCTATTATCAGGTACCTAACACGAATGGGACTGGGATTATTCCCGAATATTCTGAATTACTAATAAATTGTTCTGATTAGCTTTTACTCGATATTTTGTTTGAAATTACCGGTTTAACCTAATGGGTAAAAATGAATAGGATAGCTTAGAGGAATTGATATCCACCTTAGCGTATAGAGAGTATTGGAAAACCACAGTGATAAATCAAATACCCCAGTTCAACCATTCAAGATTCGAACATTGTCTTCTTCATCAACGTCAATCCGGTTCGGGGCTACGCGAAGACACGTTAGGAGATTCGTAAAATTTAATGTACAACACAATCTTGCTAATTTGAGCAAGCGTTAGTCCGGAAGACGCTGTAATTCGAACCTCCCTTGGATTTGTTCGTTCCAACATCATTCATGGTCACAATGGTGTTATCTTACCGTGGCAACCAGCTGTTGCTGTTGAGTCTTGCTAGTGTTTTTACATGACTTTATTGCTCATTGTTGTTGATAAAATGAAAACATAACACGTTAAGCCAAAAACCGAAATGTGGGATTTTATACAGACCTGAGAAATACAAGCCATTAATAAAACTAGCTATTGAGTATTCTAAGGGTAGGTCTACCATTTTGGATTTATTTTTAACGTCGTGAAGATACGTAAATGTGTTTCAAAGCCAAATTAATAGAACATATAAGAATCAATTATCGAATATTAATATAATAAATTATTAGATAATGTTGTTGTACATAGTTTTATTTTTATCATCCCTTGATAATCTGAACAATTTGATATTCCGTACGTCCTTGACAATTTCAGGTTCGGATTAGCAAGACCGTGATGTAGGCCCTATATATTTCTCTTTTAAAACTTAATGTGTAATAGATTGTTTTAGGGGTAAGTTATATGATTTGTTTTAGATGTAGGTAATATAATAATATGTATAACTTGTATCATGCACCAACAACTTTGGGAAGTACAAAGTTGAGGAGAAATTATATTTGGTGGAATGAGAACAAAAAAAGTTTGAATTCTATTGCTATAGACCTTTTGACTAACGATTCGGGTTGGTATAAAATTACCTAAATGAATGGTGCGGTTCAACAGAAGCATTTTGTGTGAGCTAAACAACATATATAATATTTATTTTGAATTTTTTTCACCCGATATACCTTAAAGGCAACCCGCCAAACCTAAACAACAGAGCCATAAACAGAAGTTGCAACGATCATTCAATACTCCTGAGCCTCACTTTCGAACTGCCAAGTGACCGCACGCCAAACCTCTGGAACCAAGTACATTTATTTTACTTTCACATGTATTAATTTATCATATAAAGAAAGTATTGTATACGTTAAATTGTTTCAGTATTAAATTTTGATGAATTCCAAAAAGCACTTTTCCTAAATTACATCCAACATTTACGTTGATTGTGATCTAAAATTATTTTGATAAGTATGGATAAAATACCTATGTTAACTTTTGACCGTCAAACCTATATCAGTGGTCACACGGTCTAGACCTCTGTCTCACAATAGACTACATTGACAATGAAGTTAACTTCGAATCTCGGCTGGGTTCACTGAAGTGGTTTTCCCATTTCATCCTCACGTTAATGAGGATACATTTCTTCTAAAACTACCTTCCTCATCCATTTTCCTAAAGTGAAGCCGTTAACCACCCTGGTAATAGTAATAGTAATAATAATAATAATAATAATAATAATAAAAGTTTTAAATCTACCTCGTCTTAGTACCCGTTTGCATTGTACTCAAATATTTTAACTACGCCAATGGGCTAGGTATGCGAAAGGAAGAAATTATAGCAAGTTTCTCTAGGTTTTCGGGGAAGGAGATTGGGAAACTATTTAGAAAAACACACCCCTAGCACAGTCAGCCAGGATTCAAAACCCTATCTCTCCATCACTGGCAATCCAGTCCAGGGCGAGAATTATGTCTAACCTTACATTTTTAAAATAAATATTCTATTAAAATTTGGCTGGTTCTTGTTTGGATTAAAGGAAACTACAAAACTATATATATATATATAAATTGAAATTTAGATGCATATACATACTATTGTTTGTGTAGTCAAAATGACACACGACCCGCTTTGTGGCCACGTGGTCTAAGACGCAACTATTGTATTTGACTAGACTGCCTATTATGGGGAGATTGATGTTTGAATCTCGATTGGGTGTACCGAGTTTTTTTGAAAATGATTTTGCACTTTCCCTCCACGCAAATGCGGGTATACTTCCATTAAATATAACTTTTTTAATCCCTAAAACCATCAGCGTAATTAGTACATATACGTATAACCCAAACGGGTAGTAAGACGCAATGATAAAAAAAAAAAAAGACTCACATTTACATAAGTATCTCAAGTGCTGTTCTAAGAACATAACCCTTCGACTACCTGTACGTGATGATGTGACTAGTTCGCCAACTTATTAGGTGCTCGGACATTCTCTCTTGGTGTATTCTCGTGAGTTTACATGTCATACAAACAGTGTGTCCTGTCTCACTGAGCTGCCTCGTAACAGTAATGCAATTTCAATGCAAATAAGAATTACAACTAACGCCCCTGGCTAGTCATGCGTCCGTAGTGAAAATATTACGAGGGATGCCATGCACCACAGCTGATCTTGACGGGGAGATGAGGGTGAGTGGCACAGAGGGTTTCTTCATGCCTCAAGGGATATAGGGTTGAACAATTACTCAATGCTCTATTCATTTATTTCATGTCCCAAGACACCTCTTTGTTTTCCTACTCGAGTTCCCCCTCCCCGCATACACAACCCCTCATCCCGTCCTAGCAAAGAGGAAAACACGTGGGCGTACATCTATAAGATGACGTTCTAGAACTTTGCTTAAGATAAACTTTATTTATTTATTTGAGGTATTTATCACGCACTTTCTTTACCGACTGATTATATCAGCACACGAGAATATATGTGAGCGTGAGTGAAATGGCCTACCAATTTAACCGGGAAAGGTATTTTCACATACCTTACAGGGTTCTTTTACATATGACAATCGACATGGGACAGACGGATTTACTTCTCCTCCGAAGGAAGTTGTGCTACGTATTTTTAACGCCCAAGAAAAATCAGCCAAGACCGACTGGAATTGAACCCATGAACATCGAGTCCTGAGGCAAGCAAGCACTCCACCGAGATCTACAACATGAACTATTGACATTAATTGAATATCAAGAAATCATGACAACAATTTTACTTTTTAGATTGAATTGGAATTAGTTACTTTTATTTAGGAAATTTATTGGCAATGGTGATTGGTGGACACTAAATATATGTGGCAGATAACAATATACGATGTACCGGACAGACTTTCTCGCTAGTTTATATTAAAATAAAGACATTTATTAAAAACTCGTAAGATTTGTGAAACGGAATAATATAATTGCTGCCGAAGCAGTCCACCAAATAAAGTAAATGAAATCATACGCACTGTTACAGAAACGTAAGTGAAAGAGGAACATCTCTGTCCACCAAATATATCCACATAATCTATATTTATTTGCTTATAGCTCAGAAATTATTAATTTAAAAAATATATTTCAAATTAAAGATTCTTATTTTTAGTATTGCTACAACTTTATAATGATAAATTATTTGATGAATATGAGACCATAATTGAAATTTTTTTTCTCATGTTTAGTACCCTCATGGTCGTTTTCATAGGAAAACCAGAACTGCAATTTTGTTTGTAATGTTAAATAATGCCTAGATACAAAATGTAATCAAAATCGTTAAAGCGGACTTTAAGAAAATATATTTTTTTTAATCTTTTTTGGCCTTTATTTAATTAGGTACCCTTAATGGGTTTGATATTTAATTCCAAAAAACTCCTTGGAAAACCTTATGAAAACCCTAGACATCAAGCCCTAGCCCTATCGGTAAAATAGTTTCGGCTCTAGACGGAGATGCAGACAGAAGGCATAGAAAAAAAACCTTTTTCGGTTTCAGGGGCTGAAGATGTCATCGATATTTAAAAAAATCTCAAATTCATTTTTTTTTTCTGATCACAATACTTCTTTCTCCGGGGGTCGAGAGAAAGTAACAAGCACAAAATATAAAGTATCATTTTCGTAGGCTGCCAACTAGTGCCATACACAACTTTCATGACTAATAGACTATTACTATTTTTATTATTTTTACTATTTTCAGCAACTCATCTTACTACCCATTCGGGTTATACGCTTGACTAATATTGTAGTTTTTAGCTAAGATGGGTGACTTGGTGGTCTAGGGGTAAGGTGTCAGACTTCTGTGCTGAGGGTCCGGGGTTCAATCCTCGGTCCCGGCGCAGATTTATCTGATTGCCAAACACCTTCCTTCACCTCTGACAAGACGTGTATTAGTCACAACTTGTGAATGTGAGGAATGCCAGGCCTCCACCGTGGTTCGGATCACACGTTAAACTGTAGGGCCTCCATTTCGTCTCACAATCACCCTACATTAGCGTAAGTGCGTATAACCCGAACGGGTAGTAAGACGCAGTGCTAATAATAATAATAATAATAATAATAATAATAATAATTTAGCTAAGAAAATAAAACATATATTTTAACACGTTTATTCAAGCATAACTAAAACAGAGTCGAAACATGAATATACGCATTCGTCCATGTCAAGAAAAAAAATAGTAAAAGTATTTGAATTGATGAACAAAAATATTCCTAGACCCAATATCGTAATTTTTCGAGCATTTGAAAAATATAAACGGTGTTTTAGTTAATGTAAACCTCTTTGGGTGGCCACATGGTCTAAGGCACTACTCTCGAAGTAGACTAGACTGCTAATGATGGAGAGACCTAGGTTCGAATCTCGGTAGGGTGTACTGAAGGTGATTTTTCCAAAATGGTTTTCCACGTAAATACGGGTACACTCCCTCAAAATACAACCTTCATAATCCCTAAAACCATTAGTGTAAATAGTACTTTAGCGTACAACCCAAAGGGGTAGTAAGACCGCGGTGCTAAAAATAAATATTAATCAGTAACATTTAATAAATTACAGATTTTAGATGTTTACACGTTCCTATAAAATGATCTTAATTTTCTCGTTCATGTGTATATATATTTATAATGTATACTTTTAGAATGAAACTGTTTATTATACATGACCGATAAACAAAATTTGGCTTAGTTTCTAAGATGCTGAAGGAGTGCTTGGATATTCAAATACATATCTTGCAAAAATATTTTTTTTCCTGCTAGTGAACACATCACAACTAAAATATAACTAAGAGAAATGTACAAGAACTTATGGAAAAAACACCCTCAGCACACCTTCCTGGGATTCGAGCCCCAAATTCCCTGTCACCAGCAAATCAGAATAGATGAGCTTGATGTTTAATCCGGATGCCCACTTATGCGGGTACACTTAGTCTATTTCTGCAAATATTTATAAGTTGCTTGCTACGTTTTAAGAATAAGTAATTATTTGTATTAATTATTGAAAATATGTCTGTCAAAACTAATAGTTAGGAGTAAACCATTTATCTATTAATCTCAAACAACCTTATCATTATATTACAGGTTATCGTAAGGGTAATACAGTACGTGGCCGACTCTAACCTGTTGACAAGTCTCAGATTAATGTTGAATCATGTTGTCAACAATGGTGACTGGAGTCTGATGAGCACTTGGGAGAGGGAAATGGGGTATATTGTTCCCCCATCCACCCTACCCAACCTCCAAGTCTCTGGGGAAAACCATTGGTTTGAATCACGGCAAACACCCGGACCCCCGAGAGGGACTGTGACAAGTTGCATTTAATAAAAGTAGTAGTATTAATAATAACAGAGGGTCCACCAGTGGCCGTGTTCACTATACCATTAGAAAATATTGTCTGAGTTTTAACTAGCTAGCACGCACTACACTCAATATCATTGCTGAGGTAACTGCAAATCTTATGGAGAAAAGCTTTATCTTCGCTCTCTCTCTCTCAGTTAACTGTTGCAAAATCTCCTCGCACTCAGTTGTTTGAATGTGGCGTGCTGGGGCAAGAAGGTGCTACTGGCAGAATCGACACTGCAACCAACACTGCAAAACTTGTCTTATGTTTGAGAGGATATTGATCAGTGGCGCAGGAACGGGGGGGAGGGGGTATGGGGGTAAACCCCCCAAAATTGAGGGGGTAAAAAGAATCATTTTCACCCCCCATAATAATATAGTAAAACTTTTAGATGATGTAAAGATCTTGTTGAGGCAAGATACAAAGTTCACACTAAGGTAAGATAGTAAAAATAAAATGTGCTTAGAGCACACACTGTTTGAAAACTCTGATAGTGATACCAGCTACATCAGCTACTGCAGAAAGAAGTTTTTCAATGCTTGAACAGAAAAAAAAACTACCTTCGTTCCACGATGAGGTAACGTAGACTAAACTACCTCTGTCTGTTGAATGCATACCATGAGAGGCTCAACAAATTTGAAAATTGCAAAATTAGTTAGTGGTATTATAGCTAGTAACGAATATAGGGCAAAGGTTTACGGAAACCTACTTTAATTTTCGGTGTTTCATAACTTTTAGTTAAGCCACATCAGATATAATTTTTCTTAATTTGTTTTGTGTGTATTAATTCTAATGTTTGGCATGACTAAAATAAATTAGAAAAAATGTACAATGAGACCGTTAAATACAGGTATACCTCGCTATACGCGATATCACTTTACGCGTTTTCACCATAACGCAATTAAGAAGTTATAAAGATAATGCATGGTCGTCTTTAATTTCGGAGTCACCCTGTGCGGTGATGACGTGACCTTGTGCGTGCACATTCCAGTGAGGACAAAGATTTTTACTGTACAGTTT
>CABFWB010000229.1:178399-213364 GCA_902151455.1 Timema bartmani
GGGGGGGGGGGGGGGGGTATTGACAACATAACATTAGAGATGCATGGCCAGAAGTTAAAGAGTCCTGTATAAAGGGAGTTTGGAAAAATATTCGTCCTTAAGTTTCTGCTTTCCAATTCAAGACATGACATCATTGGCATAGCAAGATGTTGGATTTGAGGACGTAGAGCAGGCAAATGAGGATGAATTGCTCCAATCCCAGTCAATAGAACTCACCAATGAAGATCTTCAAGAAAGGGATAGCGGTATAAAGGATGAATAGGAAGAGCTTTATGTTGTTGAGCTTATCAAACAACTTCAACAAAACAAATTGCTGAATTTTTAAAGCACAATAAAAGTGCAATTAGAATCATCGAAGAGAATGATCCTAACATGGATAGAAGTGCCAAAGTTGCCAGAGAGATTGAGTTATTTGGCTTGCTACAAAGCACTATATAGAGAGGGGAATAATGCTGCCCGTCAGCTAAGTCTTGTCCATTTCATCAAAAAAGTTGAAAATCTTCAGTCTAATGACCCAGGGCCTTCACGACAGCTAGTGCTGCCAGTCAAGAGCCTTCAAGAGAGCAGGAACCTACTATCCCCAGGGCCTTCAAGAGAACAAGAGCCTACCGTCCCAGGGCTCTCAAGAAAGCAAGAGCTTACCATCCCAGGGACTTCAATAAACCAATAGCCTATCATCCAAGGGCCGCCAAGAGAGCAAGAGAGTGATAATCCAGATTTGCCAGATCCGGTTAATTTATCATGCGAGTGAATATTAACAGTAAGTGTACCTGTAGCGTTGTATTAATTAGATAAATTTATTAAAAATTGCATTTGTTTACAAATTTCGGGGATTGAATATTGACAAAAGGTGTAGGCTACCTATAGTATTGTACTAGTTAGATAAATTTTAAAAATTGCATTCATTTACAAGCCTTAGGCTTTTATTTACTTTTTTCCTTAGGAGTAATCCCTATCTCACCCATGTTAAAATCAATTCCCTTTACGCGTGTTCGTGTTACGCGATTATTTATCAGAACCAATCACTCGACATAAATAACACAGGTAGGTACTGTAATGGAAAAGGTTGAGAGTACAATAGGTCTATAGTACTTGCCAATTATCTATATTCTGTAATGTATGTGCGGGGGTGAGATGGGAAGGTTAGTAGCGCTGCGTTGCAAGATCTCCGCCAGCCCCCTGCATTACACTACTTCTATAACATTTTAGCCTGTCAGCATGCGGCTGGCATGTTACTATATACAATTTTACTTTCGGAAAATTTTGTTCGACTTATCCAAAGTCCGGGATATCGAGTTCCAAGCTATCGAGAGTTAACTGTAATCATGCAGTTTTCTCAGCGCTGATATCCAGTGTAGTTCTAATACTGACCATCAGTGACCTGAACTATCTCTAAGCTATAGGATCATGATGACCAGGCTGAATACCTAATCATTCGCCTAGAGAGAGGATACAAAAATCACTAATTGGGAAAATCTATGGCCAGTGATTCTGTCTGTAGATATAAATCCTGGCTAACGGGCGAGAGCCAACCTGTGACCGAATCCTGCCGACCATTCGAGTTTTATCTGAGAAACCATTAAGGTGAAATTATACTATATCTCGATTGTATCCCTTTTAAAAATGTCAACAACCTAATACTGGTCCTACAGTTATTCTATAGCCCGTTTCACTCTTACTCTGCAGTACAGGTCTTATGGAGCGCGCAGTTGCCAGATCTCACCCACTCGAAACAATTGGACAACTTTTACATTCAAACTTTATACACGCTATGAAGTTTGAGCTGTCAAGAATTGTGTATTATTCTGTTTATTAACATATTAATGTCAATTTGATATACACCGTACACTGTCACCTACAATGAATAGGTTGGAAATCGAATCCTTTCAAAGATGGTCTTCCAAAGTACATATAAAATAATATTCCCTGTTTGCATGTGAATGTGTGTGCACTTTTATAAACAATTAGGCCTACCTAATTCATCTTTACTATAGTAAAAGCTAAAACTCAATAATCAAAATAATAACAAATTAATATACAATAGTTTTATAAATTAAAATACTGGTCATTATAAAGGAGGGAGGATTCTAAAATTTATTCAAGCCTTCTATGTAACGTAAATAACATATTAGTTTAAACCTAAAAAATACCTTTATGCTTCATCGCTGTCCCCGCACAAGGGCGTGACTCCATCAATTGTGAAGTAGTATTTAGTGGATGGTCCAGGTAGCTCAAAGTTTTGAGAGTGAGTAGGTGGACTTTTGGGTTGAGGAGATGACACAGGGGACGATGAGGATGATGAAGTTAATCTTATTAAAAACTGCTCCTCGTCATCCTGCAGCTCATCTGCTTTCCACATGTCATTTTCAATTTTTTTGACGTGATTTACATAATTGAACCAGTTTTCTATAGAAACCTTTTCATACGCTGCAGCTATTAAAGGCCTCATATCTTTAACCTTAAAACTAGTATTGTTCATTTTAATAAATGTTTTTACCTGAGCCCACACCATCTCTATAGGGTTAAGTTCACAGTGATACGGAGGCAAACGAATGACTTGTCGATCCACCGCCTTCGCCATCTCATCCACTTTGTATTTTTCAAATTTTTGTTTGTGTTGCGAAACCAAATACAGCATTTCCCGTTTCAACATTTCGTCATCAACATCAATGTTCTTATGGATAAGCCACTCAGCTATTTGAGCTTTACGCCATGATGTGGTCGGGATCGCTTCACACCTTCTGCTGTGATAGGCTGCATTATCGATTACGATAACAGCTCCTTCAGGTGTATTAGGAAGTAATTGTTCTGAAAACCACTTTTCATAAACGTCACCATCCATTTCGTCATGAGCATCTGCTGTGTTTTTCTTGCACAAAAACGTGAGTTCAGCACCTTCAACAAAGCCATTGTCATTTCCAGCATGAACCATCGCAAAGCGTGGTCCGCGAGCCCGTGGTGGCTTCAGTCCCGTGCTTAACCCCTCAAGAAATGCTTGCCGAGAACTCTGAATGGTTGTATCTTTCCACTCCTTGGAAACGCTATGTCCAACATTTACCCATGATTCATCTGTATAAATAATAGGTCTACCTTCAGCTCTGAACTTCTTAATATCCTTCAAATACTTATGACGCCACCTAATAATGTCATCCCTTTCAATGAAAGCACTCTTGTTACCCCTTCGTTCATACTTAAAACCCATCTCCTGCAAAAATCTGTATAAGGTAGCTCGTGAGAAATTGGGCAATGTGTCGTCTGCGTTTACCCTCGCTAAAATAATACTTAAAGTAGGGGGCAAGTTGTCGAAAAACATGGAATGGACAAGACGACGAACACCACTTTGTACAATAGCATCGTATGTGCTCGTTCTTGAATTTTTTTGTTTCCCTTTTCTCTTTTGTTTTCTTTTTGAAGGAGTCCGCAAAGGACCACATTTTTGTTCCTCTCTTAATGCGTAAATAGTTCTTTCAGAACATTTCGTGGCTTTACATGTTTCCCTAACCGCTTTGGTGACATTCATTGTCTTAGTAAAATAATTGAAAACGTTCATTACTATTTGACGTTCTTTGCTTCTCAGTATACCTATGCTATGCAATTTTCTTTTTACTGTTTCCATGATAAATAATTTTAAAAACTAACACTAAACACTATGAATCAATAGTCAATAATATATAAAATGATAATCCCATATAAAGTAAAATATATTATAACTAAAAATATAAGGAATAATTAAAATATAATATGATCAAACGTTTGATCCAAATAACAATTAAACCACCAAACACTCTTAGCACTCTGTACGCCAAAATAATGACCGTAACCCGTAACACAAGACTAATGGATCACAACTGGAGAGAGGCTTCTTGGATGTATTTCAAACAGCTGTGCTTTGCTTTTCCAAGAGGACTGTCATCAGTAGGATTCATTGGTGTGAAGTCAGCAGGGTTATATTTATGTTTACAAGGAGTGCTACGCCTGAAGACTGTGCTTTGACTTTCAGCATTTTACACTGATTTAAATCAATAATATAACAGAGTAAAGTGGCTGAGAGTATGTGCACGAGTATTTTCCTGAAACTATGGAAAATAACTGGTTAAAATCAACCTCAGATAATTATTTTGTATTAGGTGGATGTACTTTTCAAATAAGTTTATTATATCAACACACGACTTACAAACTACCCTAATACTAATAAAACACAACATCCAGTCCCATAGCCGACAATTTACCAAAGATAAATCTCAGACCATACCAATATCAGACCTCTATCTCAGTTGGCTCACGCTCTAACGACTGTGCTAAAGTGTTTAATTAACGCCAGTGAACTCGACCAGGATTCGAACCCGGGCCTGATTAGAAACTGTGGCAAAATGTAAATGCGAGTGTAAAATCTTAGACCTCTGTGGGTAGTTGGTTTCTTAATTCAAAAGCATAGTTTAGTATAATTTGGAGCTACATATATAATGTATTCTCAAATTTTTAACATTGCCTTGGCAAGTACTATAGAACCTTGTTTATTAAACTATAATTACAAACTAAGATGAGTATAGTGAATGTTTAAGTGGCGGAACCTTGTATTTTGTGAAACAAATATTATCAATTATGATGTGGATGGGATGAACTAACGCTTCAGTTTTCAACGCTACAACTGTATAACATTACGCTGCTCTTTAAGACCGGACAGAGCTTAAAGTGAACTACACCCTCTTCAACTTCAAAACGCTACCACGCATAAATGGGGGGTGCTATTGGCCCATAGTTTTTTTCAAAAATAAATATGATCTTTTCTTATAATTTCTTAAACATAATGTACCCAAGCAAAATCAAAAGAAAAAAAGTTTCCAACAAGACAACTTTTTCATGTTTTACTTTTAATATTTCAGGAGGTATAATACGTTTTAATTTTTTTTTTAGCATTGTATTAAAGATATTCCTTTCAGAGTTTGCAGACGTTGTTCATAACTATTATAACAGCCACCATAAAATTACTAGCTTTTCCACACAATTGTAACTAGACTTATGACGTGATACATTTGGAACCTCATAAAACTTTGACACAATGCATATTTTCGTATTTTGAAAAAAATAGTGATTTAAAAACATCTATGGTGGTTTAAATTGATTTCACAAGATGCATAAATGTATGTTCATTAATATGCTATGCTTATTTCATAGAAATAACGACGTTAAAATGTAAGATACAAAATGGCAACTCCGCTTGGTAGAAAAAGGACAGCGCTAACGGAGAGATCAATGGGTTGGAAAGAGATGGTAATAGTCCATAAGAGCCTGTACTGCAATTTGAGAGTGAAACGGCTTATAGTCGATAATTCTTGACAACTTATAATCAAGTGTCCCCAAGTGCAGGGGGACATAGCTCATGAGCTATTGAACTAACCAGGCGTGTTCCATGTTCAGGATCATTTTTCAATAGTTGTTTATTTTAGGGTTCGATAGTGGATATAGCGGCAACCACAGCCTCGGTGAATAGCGCGGACAGGATACTACTAACGGGACAAGATGGTGTTGCTTTGGTTTTATTTATCTATTTTATATCGCATTTAATTTATGCTAGTGGAATAAATAAATTAGGTATAATTTAGAATAAGTGTACCCACAGTTTCTTGAAAGAATAGTGGGGAATCATTTACTAAAAACCACCCTCAGTACACCCGGCTCAGATTTAAACCCCCACATTTTCTTCACCAGCAAACCCAACTAGATTGGTCAATCATTTATCCATGTACATACCGTAGTGTTTTTTAACTATCGCTTCAGTTCTAGTTCTAGTATGCTGACTATAAGAGGAAAGGATGAGGATGGTAAATTGAAGTTAATGTACCAGTATTTTCATTCAGAAAAAAATATAAACTAAAATGGAGAAAACCACTCAGCGGATCCATTAAGGTGAATCTTAGGGACTTCCACCCTAAATAGCCAAGATATATATATATATATATATATATAGAAAGAGAGAGAGAGAGCAGAAAATTGCATAAGGGGAAACCATACTAATTGAATCATTTGGAATTCAAACATGACCCAATTACTTTTCAAATAAGTGAAGTTCACATCTTTCAGTTGACCGAGACACGCATCACGAGGTTTTTCCTGAACTTTCAATGTTTGTCTTCCGGAATTGCGTTATTTCATCGCTGGTAACTAATACTTTGGAGTTGATGGCTCTATTAACGTAGAGCATCGTTTATTGTCTTGTCATTGCAATCCGTTCTGTACGATAAGTATTTTTCAAGAACCTTCATCGACTTCTGAAGGGAAACTTGACAAAATGCAGCAGTAGCCTAGTTTGTGTATTTGATGTCAGCAGCGATGGATGGTTGCAATCCAAGGGGCATCCGTGGAGCGCATATCCGTTCTGACCAAGAATTAAGCTTTTTCTTTTTAAGTGTGTGCCAAATAAATTTTCTAGCTCATATATTGGGATGCCGTAGCGTTTATACTTGAAACTTAACTTTATCAAAGTTTTATTCCTACACCAATCTACTTTAAATTTAAATAAAAATTCCTCTTGGTGAGGGGATTGGCAAATGCATTTTTTTTTATCTGTAATCAAGTCCCATACTTAAATATATAGGAGTAACTATTATATGCTTTAAAGGCTGTATTTCCTTTGAGCGTACTGTTAAATATGTAAGTAGTGATATTGGAAAATGGAATCGAAGAAAAGGAGTACATACTTCATATAGCTCAGTTAAATTAATTTAATCACTTCTTATGTGTTTACATCACTTTGATCCTTAAGCTTAGTATGCATTTGGAAACATTGTTCCCCATATGCTACCCAACTGTTCCCAAACTGTTTCCCAACTTTTCCCCAACTGTTGGCCAACATGATAAACAGATTTTGGAAAACATTAGAGAAACGTTGTTTCACGTCCATATTACAATGATGAAACATTGGTTTCCCATACAGAGTTCAGTTGAATGAAAGATGTCTGTTGAGGATGCTGCTGCTATGTCTTGTGCTTTGTGCTTTGTGTGTAGTTATTACCATATCTGTTCAAAAAGACAGAGAAGAAGAAAATGGTGATGGATTCGTGTTTATTTACACTAACTGAAAATTTCCACTTATTTTATTAAAAACATCCGTTTTTTATGCGATTTTTACAGTCCTCAATTGTCACATCCCACAACAGCGTATATTTCAATCAGTTCCAGAGTTTTTTCGGCTGACCACAACATGATAAAAGGAGATATCAGTAATTGATGTACTCGGTGTTAATAGCAGAGTCAGACTAGCCCACACTGCTTGTTGTTGGAAATGATAGCCAAAATAAATATTAAATAAATATTAATAAATAAAATTTAGTGAGTTGAACAATATAAGTAAAAAATATTGTTTGCGTTATTAATGCATTTTCATTACAATGAGGTAAGTAAAAGCAAGCTAGTAATATACACATTAAAAATAGCAGTGCAGTTTGTCTTTGCATTTAATTTTTCTTCGAAGTTAAAAAAAAACACGAACTTTAACAAATTTGTCATCATTTTCTTCTCTAACTGTGTGAAACAAATATATCCATTTTTAGTTGTTTGTATTTGTAGTGCTGTTTTCGGACCACAACTTCCCTTAGCCGTCTTACACGTTGGTTATAAGGCTGCATTTATATGTCTGTAGTCACATTCAGATAGATTACAACCTTATCTAGTACTTCTATAACTTCAGAAAGCTTATGAGTCTTCCTTGTACAATTTTCATCCTCATCCTCATCATCTTCATCTTCAGGTCTTGTAGCCGCTCTTACATCTTCTGCAATCTCTTCCTCAGCCATACTAATTCTCAGACGATAGATGCCAAAAAGGGCAAAGAGAAAAAAGGGTATTATCTGCGCGGACCCCATATGGAAACTATGTAGTCTTAGGGACTCAACAGGGAAATATAGAGCTAGTGGAGAATGGCAACCATTTGGACTATGTCCTTATTACATCTGTAGCTTAAGGCTCCTATATCGAAGCTATATCATATGGACATAGAAAAAACTTTGTCACTTGGACCAATATAACAAGTCTGAATGACTTAGGAAACATCAGAATTACTTTAACTACGCCAACAAAGTCGGCAGAACACAAAACAAAAATCAAGTCACTTTGACTGAAACAAGAAATATAAATAAACATAATAGTTGCCTCAACTATACTACGTCTGAAGGACACAATTCTGATAAACAAAAAGTCTGAAAGACTTGGGAAAAAATATCTAGTCTTCACACTAGACCCATAAGTCAGATGGACTTATTAACGTCGCCTCTATACTTAGAAAATCGAAGAGAATTCTCCTTGGCGGCGCGGCGGTGAATCCCACGCCCAATACTCCATGGCCACCGGTTCCTTCGTAGAGTGAGGTATCAGAGGTTCCTTCTTCGCCAATGCGAGGTGATCAGATTACTGTGTCGTGAATCCGAGAGTCACTTATTTTATACCCTTTCTCTGACTAGAATGGAACAACAAAAAGATAAATAGAAAAGGGAGTAAAAGCACTGGTGGTGATAGGAGAGACTGGATCTTGAGGGGTGAGGTAAAGGGGAGGTTCGAAGAAACGCCGCAACAGTGGCGCTCGAGGGTCGTGGGAGCGACCCTAACTCAGTTGAGTTATTTTCCATTTCAGGTGTAGTAGCGAGCGTATGTGTTTTGGAAGCACCCTGTCGCCATACTTGTTAAATATTTTGCTTGAAGGCATGTTGGCGGTATCCGATCCCATCCAGTCACGGTGAGTAAGTTTTAAAGCATATTATTACTAAATATTTCAAATCTAATTCTCTTTTTCAGATTCTGATTTTATAATTATCACAATTTAGTATTTTTATGCAACCACGTGTCCATTTTACATACTCGTAGTATTTTCTTTTGGAGACATCGTGATTATATCCAACCCCATCTAGTCATGAAAGGTGGACCTTGAAGTATATTAATTATCGCCTTTGGATTTTGCCAGTATAATTATTATAATTTCGTATTTTTACGTAGCCTAATAGTGTAGCTGTCAACTTTACAAGATTGACACGCTACAACGTGTGCCCTATTATCCGTATTGATTAAGTAGAAATGTTAAATAATGATATATAAAAAGTGTTAACCTATAAATGGTGTGTCATTATATTCCTGGGTGCCATTAAAATGTACCTAAATATTAAATATTCAGCACTATCTTGATGGTACTCCAAAATACGGAAATCGTTTGGGTTTTTGTTGACATTATATACTTATCGGACTGATTTAAAAAATGTATTGAAGCTTTGGACTTGAATTAATTCTTCCTCCACTGTGTAAAAAATACACATTTTACCATAGCTTTTATTAAAAAGCGTTAATTTTGAACAAATTTAGGAGATGCAGGCTCTAGCTGCCCAATTGACTAACGCGTTTGTCTCTCATTACAGTAGATCACAGGAACATAAAACAATTATATTGAAATATATAGTAACCATTACAATCAAATACATTTTTAATATTTGTATTATAGGAAAACAGTAAAGCTACAAAACTCTGGAAATCATTACTAGAGCTGGGATTTCTATGTAAATACATATTCTATTCATTGCCATTTAGATGCTCAGAAAATAGAAATCTCAACGAATCACCATATTAGGGTTAATATAATAAATAAAATGTAAATCAACAATTATTTGATTATCATTTTATATATTTTTACATTTTTGACATGTTTATAATTATATTCCAAGTGATTTCACATAAAGCTACCTAATTTGTGATGTTCTAATATATTTTTGTACCAATTGCAAATTTGTTGAATATTTAAACATTGTTTGATTTGGTTTGATTTGCATAAATCAGCTGAAAGGAATTTTTCAATGAACTATTGAAAAGGGTAAAATCCAACTCGGGTAGTCAAATGTTTTTCCACTAAGTACATACCTCCTCTCCTCACAATGAACCTTTTGATGCATTGTTTTTAAAGAATGTTGCAAACAGATAAGGAATTTCTGTCTGGAACCTTCCTCCCTTCCAACACACTAGTCGAACGACTTACATTCTTATATTGTAATATCTCCAAGTGATTTTAGTTTCACATGAGCAGTTGAAAGTGAAAGTCAAACAGTAAGTTACCATCAGATTTTTAATTTTTTTTCACCATGACACCAGCCGAATCTTGTAGACTAGTAAATTAAAATAATGGGCTAGGATCAACGACTCCTTCACAACCAACATTAAACTTGTAATGTGTCAAGCTTGCAACAAAAAAAATGCTGATCCGTAAAACCACAATTGGAGCAACATGTGCGGCGCACACTTCGTAAGAAAAAAATAATCGGAGTTATTTGAAGAATATTTTTTCTAAACCTAGATGCAGGTGCCTTCCTTCCGGTTAAAGAAACTAATTCTGTAAGGACTTGTGTAGTGCAATGGTCACTGCGAACATCCCATGTTTTAAATTCCAAGTTTCTGAATTTGCATCCTTCTTGTGACAGTAATGAAAGCGACAAATTCCTGATCAATCAATACTCAGAAAGAATTATCATTTATCTGCATATATATTATGAAGAAACAATGGAAAGGATTATAGATTACATAGTAGATGCCTTCATATGGGTCGCTGTGGATGAAATCACGGATGATTAGGGTAACTTTGTTGTGAGCCTTGTGGTAGGTAAGATAGAGCCTAAAGATAGTTCCAAACCACATTTTATTTACTGAGAAGTGCTGGAACATACATATCATGTTGCAAGATTCGTGAATGATGAATTGAAAGTGTTGTGGCCTAGGTGATCTCACGTAAAGAAGGTCCTGGTGTTATATTCGGATGCCATGGTGTATATAGTGAAAATCGCAAGTGCTTTGAAGTTGTTATTTCCTAATATGATCCATCTTATGAGTTTGGCTCATGGACTACATCGTGTTGTGGAATACTTTAGAGCCCAGTATTTACAAATGAATAGATTAATTTATGTGACAAAAAAACTAGATCTATTTGTGAAAGTCAAACATCAAGTCAAAACTTACTAACTCTTATTTGATGTGTCGTTGCCTCTGCAATTAGTTCTAACAAGATGAGGAACATGGATAAAACAGCTAACTTCTACTATGAACAATTTGGAGTTGTGAAATCAGTAGTGGATATGGTCGCCCCTGAGTGTGCGATATCTGTATGTGAATCTCACAATCCTCACTCATCATTCATTCATTGATCCAAAAGTGACATGTTCAATTGCATAGACCAGGAGCAATTTTGGTTGGCTTCCAGAGACTATCAAACGCTTGGAAACTTCTGTACTTCCACTAAGAGAATCTATGAATATCATAGAAAACACTATTTCAAATTTAAATGCCGTAAAAGACGAAACTGGCGAAAGTGTTTCTACTAAGTTTTAGGCAGTGCTAAAAAGAAACCCAGTATATTCATCGGATGGAGATAACCTTGAGAACATTTCTCCCGAGAAAATTCTTGTTAAAATACGCCCCAGTGACATACTGTGACATGGAAAAGACATTTTACACCTACAAGCATATTCTGTCGGACAAGCGGCAATCAATGACCACAGAAAGAATTGAAATTCACACCAAAGTACAAGTAATCCCATCAATGTATGTGCCATTCAGAGTGTAAATAAGGTAGATGTTGCGTGCTTGGTTAAATATTTGTTTTACATGATGTTAAATTTTTTTATTAATCTACATATTTAACTATATATTTCCTTGAATATTATTAAATATTTACATACATATTTTGTTATATGATACTACATAAAAATCCCAGCTTTAGTCATTACAATAGCTAATATCTTCAATTACTTCTATTGCAGGAACATAGCACTATGTTGAAATATCTAGTAGCCATTACAATAAAACACTTTTTTCATTATATTACAATATATTACATTTTTAATCGATAATGGTATTTTAGTGACAGTTTTTAAAATCAAGAATAAAAATCTATACAACTACTTTGTTTCCGAAACCTTTGGCTACTTTGTTTTAGACTTTTTTGCATTCAAAATATATTCTGGATTTCTTATTTTCAGTGATCTAGTGTGCTTAGGATCTATTAACTCTGGCAATATCAAGGCCGTAGTCAAGGGGAGGTTTTGGGGGTTCAAACACCCCCAAAATGTTATGAACACAAAATATATGGCTTTATTTATGGTTCAAACAATAACAAAAATTAAGGTACAAGTACAAATTAGGTGGCTGTGTTACCATAAAAAGAACTTCAGAGAGCTTCTAGAAATGTTCAATATTTATAACTTTTTCAAGCCTTCGGCAGTTAAGGGGTTGTGTTGCCATAAAAACACTTCAGAGGGCTTCTAAAGGGGTTTAAATATATAGACTGTTCCTAGCCTTCGACAGTTAGGAGGTTATGTTGCCATAAAAATACTTTAGAAAGCTTCTAGAACGGTTTAATATTTTGAATTTGTCATATCCTCCGGCAGTTAGGGGGTATGTCACCATAAATAAACACTTCAGATATATTCTAGAGGTGCTTATATATATATATATACTTTCTAGCCTAAGGCAGTTAGGTGGTTATGTTGCCATAATAAACACTTCAGAGAGCTTCTAGATCTGTTTGTCATTTATAATTTTTTCTATCCTCCAGCAATTGGGGGATGTGCCCCCCAAACCCCTCCTGAAATTATTGGCTGGCTACGTCTTTGGGCAATATACAATTTAAATAAAATCTAGTTAATTTTGATTAAATTTCAATTATCCAAAACTTACCATCTTTTTCTAACCTTTCGACTATCATACTTTTTTTGTCCATATGACAAGTAAACAATACTTTCGTTGGGTGATGTGAGGATAATGATAACACTGGTTAGCAACCATTTTGCATCTTGTGTGTGATACATCAATTAATATGTATTTTTGGTTGTAGAATCCGAATCTGCCTTCGGAAATGCTCTGTCACGTAAGGTTTTTAAGATATTTGAGATTTTTACTATTTTTTTAGATTTTTGTCCTTTTTTCATGAATTTTCACTGACTATGCCGGTTGCACTCTGTATATAATTCAATATATAACGAAAGAAGTTCTAAAAATAGTCACTATATGGCAGGGCAATTTAGTTGAGGGGGAATGGTACTGCCGTTGACCGTTAGAGGTGACTCAGCTAGCCACGTTAGTCCTACTGTTTAGTGTGTTTTGAAACCTGGATGGTTTAAGTTAGTCACTTTTTATTTTTCTCTTTACTGACACCTTATTTTGTGTTATTGTGTGTTTTTGCTTTTCCTGTATGATCAGTGAGACGTTCTGATATTTTAGGCTATAGTAAGTACAGTGTTCTTAACGTAATGGCAACTGCTAAACTTCGTGGTTGTGTAAACCAGCCCGTTAACTTTTGCTATGTGCTAAGTTCACTCCAAAAACCCAAAGAAAGCCAATCACTGACTTAGTTATAAACTGTACTTTGATTGTGCTCTTGGAGATCAGGATAAACCCTTTGCATCTCATATTGTTTGCATAACCTGCATAACTACCCTTATAGAATGGATGAAAGGAAACCATAGAGCCATACCGTTTGCTGTTCCAATGGTTTGGTGCGAGCCAAAATATCATATGGACTGTTATTTTTTCCTGACAAATATTGCAGGACATTCCAGTAAAACTAAACATACAGTTACATAGCCTAATGTTTCTTCAGTTCATATACCTGCGCCTCATGGGGAGGTCTTACCTGTTCGCACTTGTCACTTGCAAACCACTGAATCAGAACCATCAGAGGAAAGTGAATCAGAAGATGCACAACCTTCGGAAGAGTACATCCCTGAAACTCATGACAGATCGCCTCTCATAGAACAGAAGGAACTAAACGATTTGGTCCATGATTTGAAACTTTCTAAACAGCAAGCTAAACTTCTGAGTTCTAGACTGCATTAATGGAACCTTCTAGAGCAAGATACAAGGATATCAAGTTTTAGAACAAGAAATAGCTGTTTATCTGGATATTTTTAAATAAAGAATTCAATGTGTTGTTTGTGTGTGTGTGTGTGTGTGTGTGTGTGTGTGTGTGTGTGTGTGTGTGTGTGCACAGACGTGAATAGTTTGATGATTGAGATGGGTGTTTAACATAATACAAATGAGTAGAGAATATTTATTGAGTCATCTAAAGCAAGCTTAAAAGCAGTGCTAATGCATAATGGCAACAAACTTCAAACAGTGCCTTTGGTGCATGCGGTGGACACGAGGGAAACTTATGAAAGTATGGCTTTGCTGATGGAGGGAATCAAATATAAATTTTATGAGTGGCAGATATGCTGTGGTTTAAAAGTTGTTGCACTGCTCACAGGTTTTCAGGGTGGATTCCAAAATAATGTTGTTTTTTGTGCATGTGGGACAGCCGAGACACCAAGAACCACTACAAAGTCAAGGAGTGGCCTATGTGGAAATTATACATTGCTGGAAAGGAAAATGTAAAATTTACTCCATAGATTGAGCCGAGTAAAGTCATTTTGCCTCCGCTTCATATAAAGTTAGGCTTGATGAAGAACTTTGTAAAAGCTCTTGATAAAGAATGTCAGGCCTTTAATCATTTATAAAAAATGTTTCCCAAGTTGAGTGAAGCAAAGCTAAAAGAAGTTATATTTACTGGGCCACAAATTAGGGCATTGTTGAAAGATCCTACCTTTGATGCTAAGATTACAAATATCGAGTTAGCTGCTTGGTCCTCTTTCAAAGCCATTGTTTACGGCTTTTTGGGCAACAGAAGAGACGATAAATATGTTTCCATAGTGTGTGGTCTATTGGGCAACTACAAGAACATGGGGTGTAGAATGTCACTAAAAATTCACTTTCTACACTCGCATCTTGACTTTTTCCCAGAAAATGTTGGTGCTGTTAGTGACGAACAGGGTGAAGGCTTTCACCAAGATATCCTGACCATGGAGTATCGTTACCAAGGACACTGGAACCCTTCGATGATGTGCGATTATTGTTGGTTTCTTTTTAGGGAGACTGATGAAATACCCCACAAAAGAAAAGCATTGTCATCCCATTTTATCAAATAAAAATGACATTAAACTTTGTAAATATTAATATCATGGCTTAATGTGGATTATTTTAGTGCGTTTTGTTGGTTTAAATTAGTTTTTTATGCTATCAATAAAACATAAGTGAGTTCTGAGGGCTATGTTTTGTTTGTATTTAAAATGATAAATAGTTGCTAATGTCGTATTATTGTCTTTGTATTAGTGCTGTGTATCTAGGAAATGTGACGTAATAGAGAGAATCTGACTTTTCCACTGAATTCAGCACCCGAAAATTAGTTATATCCACCCATTTACAAACCAGATACAGAAAAGAGTTTCAATTTGTTGACCAGTGTAATTATATTAAGGAAAGGAAGCTGTAATAAATCACATTCATAACATAATAATATGTGTAATGTCCATTTAATATTACTAGTCACAGTAAGTTAATTAGAAAGATGGAAGCGGGTGATAGAGAGAATGTAATCAAAACTTATTACAAGGAGGGGGAGGGAGTTGTGTTACGATCTCAATATTTGTATATGTAGAGTTTAATTCATTTAATTGTATCATTAGTAACATGTTACATCATACTGCCCGCCATATTAAGCTTCACGCAAAGGTTTTCCTTACGAGTCATACTACCAACTCCGTATGAAAACTCAATATTAATAAACTTCCTACAATAGTAAGCTTCTCTGTTGTAGTCCCATGTAGGTTCAGTCTATATCGAGAACAATATTAAAAAAGAATAAACTCCCCGCAATCACAAACTGTTCATGTACTTTCCCATTGTATCTTCTGACTAGAACCACCTTCAAGACTGGAGTACACACCTCGTACCCTAAATCGAAAAATGGGTCGAACAAGCCATGGTGAGTCCGCAACTGAGGTTCCGAGCGGACAGGTCAAATCAATCCTACTAGAACTGGCCGAGGACAACAACTGAAACTATCTAGCCGTCCGGCGGGAAAGACGATTTCAACCACCAAAACATAGCGTGATGTATATACGTCATAGGCATCAGTCAAACAGATCTCTCTATCACCATTGGAGGACGTGATCGAGACAGGCCGCCAATCCTAGCCTGATCAAAGGATTAGTGCTGCCTGCACCCATAAAAAATGACCGATAGGACGTCACCGACCAATATGGGCATTCCCCCCTTACAACCCCAAGTGACTAGAAACACTATTTAAACCTGGGGGTTCTGACACCAATGACTATTATTTATCTACGCCTTCAAGAGAAGTCATGTCTTAGACTTTATATTTCGACGCCTTCAAGAGAAGTCATGTCTTAAACATTTATATTCAACGCCGTCTGGAGAAGTCCTGTCCTGGACTTGGACAGTTGCAGGATGATTACGTATTTTGTTTATATTACCTCATCGATGTTAATTTAATAGACTTGAATTGTGGCTAATTCAATTTATGAATTAAAGTAATGTAAATTTTTGGAATAAGCCGGAATAAGCATTGTAAATTATTTACTAAAAGTTTTTTTATTAAACTAGATTTAAGTATGAAACAGTTAATTCTTTTTGCCGCCACTTGGGCGCTGGTGTCAGTGAAGTTACGTAAAATATTAGATTGCCACATTTATAAACTTATTTTTGTTAGAAGTATTTAATTTAAATTGACTGAGTTTTGTAGACTAAGTAATTATAAATTCCCCCTTTTTTTATAATGTTTTCATATTTAATTGTTGTTTGAATTAACGTAAAGTTTTGCTGATTGATTGATTTAGACTTAATAAATTTTCCAAATTATTTAATTGAAACTTCTTGTGATTTAACTAGATTTTTTGTAAGTCACATTTTTTATTAACAAGTAGAAATCTTGCTAACGTCCTTTGTTGTGTCGACATTTAATAATCCCGTGGGAGTTTGACTTAATGCCAGTAAGCCAAACTCTCGTGTTTATTAAAATATCTGGGTCATATTTAACCTTCTTTTTTCTGTCTGTATTCAATGTAGTGAAGCAGACACCTTTGTAACCATTTCAAAGATGCCCATTAGGCTCTTTTTTTGTAGTCAAATAAATATCAGTCTAGATATTTATAAAGTAATGATTTGTTCTAATTGTCAACGTTTAAGGTTGTTTTGTCAATATTCACTGTTGTGAAACTGAACATAATGTAGTTTTGTCGAGTTTTTGTCTCTTCCAGACCGACCTAGTTGACTTAATAATATGTTTCATGCTTGGAAACATTCACATGATCAAACTGCGCATTATTATTAATATGATTTTCAACATACCCCCGATGGATTTCGAGGCCATGTAAATTATTGTTTCAATTGTTGTTATCTTGAATAAAACATTCATATTGTTATTTAATTGTTGCTAATAGTCTTACTTTCTTTGTATATTATGTAGCTTACCCCCACTTTCCTTTTAGTCTAGTGTGGCCGTAGTTAAGAGGTAGTAGAGTGGGTGGTAACATAATAATTAAAAAAATTTGTTTGGTCTTGAAAATGAAAATTTATTTTGGAATGTGTTGCTTTGAAGGGACTTGTATTCAGTGCTGATACAAGTCAGGTTTAGTTGAGGTACGGTAATTGGGTGTGTGGTGTCTACGCTTCGTTTTTTCCGAGACGAACCCAGTTTGCTCAGGACGGATGTTGTTGAGACAGGCTGTATCCAAATAGTCCAAGGATCCTTGTCAAGGACATAGTATAATACCTTGTACAATTTGTTCCTTAAATGCTAGATGTGAAATAAAATTCGCCTAGCATATGAATTTTTCTTTATACTATATTTATTAAAAATACTAATGAAATTCACAATATTAAACAATGCTTTGAGCCACATGGGTAAAACAAAAATATTATTATTTTGGAAGTCTTTGCAGTAACTACTAATATCTATTATTAATGAATATAATTGAATTCTACCAGCACTCCAATAGTTATTTTACAGTAGATAGGTAAAATTTTTTTGGGTTCTTCAAAATATTTTACGCCCTCTAAAAATCGAAGTTCCGCGCCCTTTTAGAGGCCCAGTCCAACCCTGGTCTACTTGACGGATAGCATATAGTTTACGAACAATTTGAAAGGCCAAGCTAACCCCAAAAAGTTAATTATTAAAGACGCATAAAAATAATTGTGTTTTTTAGAAAAATATTCAATCTTCAAAACAAAATAAATTTAAATAATTTAATACTTTGTGTGTCGAGAGTCATCATTATTTTGGCCCTGCAATGCTTTGATTTTTTCAACATTCATTTAAAGTGGCTTATCATATTTTACATAGTACATTTCTCATTAAATTTTAACAGACACTTTAGCTAGGTCAATAGATAGCACATGTGCTTACCATGCTAAGGGTCCTGGTTTCGAATCTAGGTAAAGTCGGTAATTTAATTTTAGTAAACTGTCATGTATGTCATAGTTAAAAGCTAGTTTGTAGGTCGTGTGCAGATATAATCCTTGTTTTCATAAACTACATTTTAAACATTCCCATTGAAAAAAAAATGTTTTATATGATATATTTTATGAAATAATGTTGATGTAGGTTCACTTTCTAGCTGCAAAGATTTTTTGTGTTGTCCTGTCAAGGGAACAGTAGGATTACTGTCGACTGAATCTTAGGACTTGGGTTCTACAGAGAAACTTCCTTTCTCTCTTGGCTGGAGTAGGTGTGGTGGGGGTTGTCACCCCTATCTTGTAATAAAACTAAATTTATATAACTAATGACCGATTTATGGCCCAGGGAATAGGTTCACGTGATTAAAAATATCATATTTGTAAATTATACACAAAACTTAAGACTGTAAGTTTTTTTTAAATTCAACCATTTTCAAAAATATGTTTGAGTTAATTTTAAAAATATATGCATAAAAAATTAGTTATATAATTCAAAATGAATTTAAAAAACTGTACATACAGTCATAATAAATTTTTTTTTAAATATATCATTATTGGTTCATCTAGAATTTCGGTCACAAATCAGTCATTTTTACTGTGTATTAGTAGCTTTGCAACCGCACCTTAAGACAAATTTGTAATTTTTTTGGAGGCTGAAGATTATTTTGTTTTTAGTCATTTTCAACATAAGAAAATAATAAAAGTAATATTTTTCAAAAATTTATAAAAATAAGCTTATGACTACTATCAACATCTTTTTTTCAGAATAAAAGTGAGAAGAATACAAAGGTGATTGCAACTCTTTTTTTAAAAAAGTTTTTGATCTCATTTTTCATTCAAGACATGTCTTACTGGGAGTTTTAAATCACTTTTCCATGACCCCATTTCTGCTTGCAATGTATACTTATACTATGTGCTACGTATGTAATGTCAGAGCAAAAACTACATATTTGACAATTGTATTATTTTTTTTTTCAAATATTTTATAGAACAAGTAATTGATATATTGAATTGGTAATTCAACTGATAAAGTATTTTATAAAACGTGCTAATATCAGTGTGTAGCAAAATAGGCATTAATCACTGAAAGTTTGAATCCACCAAAAGATATGTTTTTAATCTTATTATTTTTACCAGTGTGTCTCACTAACTGTTATTTACTAATAATTACTCTAATATATTAAGGAGAAAGGCTGAATTTAGAGTAAGTGTACTTGCATTTGTATGAAGGGAGAGTGGAAAAAATGTAGGAAAACCCGCCATAATTTCACTGGACCAGGATTTGTACCCTGATCTCCCCGTCATTGCCAAACCAGTATATTGAGAGAGTGACACCTTAATATCATTTGACCACCAAAGCGTGTAATGCTTTAAATAAATTGTGGTATGATATTAGTATATAACTTAAGGAGTTATTTGACTTTTTGACTTTAATTGCTGATATCTTAGCTCAGTCGGTAGTGTGTCTGTCTACTGAGCTAAGGGTCCCAGGTTGTATTCATGGCATGTTCGAATAATGTATCATTGCTGACATGTGGGTTTCCCCTTTCACAGTGATGAATTAACGGCCGAGAACTGGGGGTTGTGTTTGTTAGATATAAGTCATGTGCTGATATAATCAGTCAGTTCAGAAAGATTACAGTAAAATAATAATAAAAAAAATCCCTTGATTTAATCAGTTTGTTTGGTGTAAATATTGTATATTTCTTTGCACATGTTATAATGTAACTAAATTAAAGCTGAGCAATTAATTGGGAGCTCTGGTTTGGAAACTTGACTTGTGAATAGTTAAATGTCACATCAAGTATAACACTTAACATAAATAACCAATATTTATCTGATTACCAAACACTTCCTTCACCTCTGACAAGACAACTTGTGAATATGAGGAATGCCAGGCCTCCACTGTGGTTTGGATCCCACGTTATAATGTAGGTCCTCCATTTCATCTCACAATCACCCTAGCATTACACATTAGCATAATTGCGTACAACCCGACCGGGTAGTAAGACGCAGTGATGATGATAATAATAATAATAATAATAATAATAATAAATAGCTATTGCTTGCATTGAATAGGGAGTTTTATACCTAAGTAACAAGAAAACCCCACATAAATATTAAATGCAGCTAGAGATTTTACTGTCAGGGTCTAAGGTATTTTCAGGTTAGTTAGATCCTGGTCAAAAATTAAGTATAAAATCGTCAGACAAAAAGCGAGTGGTTTGGTGACTAAAATAATCACAAGGTAATGCGTGCTAATAGCCCAGTTGTGTTAAACTCTTGAAAAACGAGCTCTCAAATGGGTTGTGCAATCACTTTCTCAATGAGACTAGCTTATGGTTCTTTGGAGCAATAGTTTGATTGTTAATAGTGATGGGATAGCTCCAAAGTTTTTCCAGTTCCAATATCACTTTTATTTTTTAATTTCTCGGTCCCAACTTTGATTTAATCACACAATATCACCTTTATATGTGAATATGGCATCAGTATCTACTAGTTAATCAGATGTAAATCCCTTATTTTTAAATTAAATTAATTATTTATTTACTTTCCGTGTTGATATTGTTTTTAAAAACATGTTTTCAATTCATGTGATACATGTGATCAATTCATTAATTTTTGTATGTGTTTGCAAACATATTTTTAAACTTGCATGGAGAAGAAACAAAAATCGGTACCCTTTAGGATTCGAAAACAGTTCTCTTTCTAAAGTGTAAAGTTAGGAACCAAGGTACCAAAGAACCGAAACAAAGCATCTGTATTGAAGGTATCTTCAAACATCAATGTGGAGTCTATAGTCTTGTTTCCAACTGCTCTACTTGTTGGAGCTGAGGAACACATTATTTTCAAGTGGGGTTTGGGGAACATTGAGAATTCTGCTCACATCTGACACACATCACTCATTTTATGCACAGGGAATCACAGAGGGGGGAAAGACTGGTAGAGAAGAATACAAGACTATAAGGAGGTAGGGGGAAAATATGACTTGCCGACAAAAGAGGAGGGAAGAGGTGAGACAAAAAGAATGAATACAATCAGACGAAAGGAATACATAACAAAAAGTATAGGTCTGATCCACACTCATGAGTACACAGATAAATATGTTAGACTCATCTTGATTGGATTGTTGGGGATGGGAATGTCAGGGTTAGAATCTCTGTCAGGTGCATTTCCTAAATGGTTTAATAAACTCACTCCATGCAAAACTATGAATATATGTAGGGGTGACTGAAGCTAGGTGTTACAATTGTTATTTTTTTATTTATTTTTTAAGTATCTAAACATCACAATTATTTTAAAAGAAATATTGAACCTTCTTTTGTATTTAATATACAAATATCAAGCAATAAATAATCATAAAACTAATGGGTAATGGGTAGTTGAAGAAAATAATTACTATAATTTTGTTTTTTAACAATGTATTCTAGAAAGGGATTAGTTTTTACATTGAAGGGGTAAGTTGTTATAATAGTTTATAAGATGAGTTTCAAGTAACTTTTTAAAACTAAATAAAATAGCTTAAACAATTCAGTAATATAAAGATTATTACAAAATACTTTTTCTTTTTCCACCATGTTTTTACTTCATGTTCAGGCTAACCCCATTTAAATACATTTATGGGGTAGGGATGAGGAAGGTAGGACTTCAGAGAAAGTGTATTCAAATTTGAGTGGAGGAAAAGATGGAAACATTTAGGAAAAAAATCCCCACTATACCTGGGTGATATTTAAATGCCAACCTTTCTGTCAGCAACAAATCAAACCAAACGCGCCTGATGTGTAGTCGGCCTGGCCAATGGTGGTGATTATTATATTATAAAGTAAGCATTATATACCTTTGATAAATTACATAACACTTAACACATTAACATTAACAGTTTGAATCACAATGAATAGATAATAATAATATTTAGCACCGCGTCTTACTACCCGTTCGGGTTATACGCTTAAGTACTAATTACGCTAATGGATTAGGAATTATGAAGGTTGAATTTAGAGGAAGTGAACCCGCATTTGCGTGGAGGGAGAGTGGAAAACCATTTAGGAAAAACCACCCCCAGTTCACCCGACCGAGATTCGAACCTCGACCTCCCCGTCCTCGGCAGTCGAGCTCAACACGACTAGCGACTAGCAACTAACGCCACCGAGGCGGGTACAATGAATAAAGATATTGCATAGTTAGATAAACTTAAATACATCATGAATGAAAAATCAAACAGCAATATTATAGCTTAGAAAACATAATATTGAGTAACTAGCTGGTGTACCCATTCTTCCATATAAATATAAAGCTTTGTTCTTTTTTTTTAGTATAAAAAATTTTTTAATAAGTAGAGAAATCTTAAATTATGTTTAGTATTAATCCTTTATTGGCTTAAATTGTTTTACAAAACTTGAAAAGTATGGTGACAAAAATATACAATGTGAAAATAGAGATATAATCTGATGATGTGTTAAAGCTGAAATATGTTTTAAAGTTCAGTTATAACTTCTCTATACACAATATTTAAACTTTTGCCTGATGGTGCTAATATTAAAAGAGATAGAGTGACACAGATTTAATAATTGGTTGTTAAAGAGTTAAAATAAATGAAAGTTACATAGTACCTATTGTAACAGTTTACCTACAGTTTAGAAGTTGAATTATTCATTTTGAAAGTTTCTGGGCTGATTTGATCCACTATTTTGAATCCGCCATGTTACATTTTTTTTGTGTACTTTTCTAGAGAATGTTATTTTAAGACATACTGGACTGCCAAATTTTAGATTTATAGGATGTTTAGAAGTGTGAATAATTAATGTGAACCAAGAGACATCAAAACTATATCAAATTAGGATTTTCAATATCTGGCTGCACTCTTTATATACATTTTTTCTTGTACAATAGCAAAATATCCACGACAATGCCAAACCAAATGTCAACCAATGAATTTTAAAAAACAATTTTTGAATCGAAGCATTAATCAAACAAACTTAAGTGCGCAAACTAACACAATTGATAGAAAAAGCAATATTTACCTAAGTGAGATCATAAGCTATGTGAAGATAAGTAAACAAAAACAAATAAAAGTAAGGCATTTTACTCTTGGAGGCTAAAATTTACACAAATACTTGAGCAACAGGGTCAATTCGGGTGTAGGTTAAGCTCTCCTTGACAAATACAAGGCTGGAACTGCCTACATGGCTTAGAAAATAGTTGCAAAAGTGACTATCTGTTACAAAAAAGTGACCTAATTTACTTTAAAAAAGTGACAAATTAGTTTAAATATACACAACATAATTTTTAAACCATAAAATAAAAATTTATCCACCCCAACCTCTAATCTCTTTTATTTTATGGTTTTCTTTATTTACAAACAAAGCTTCAGTTATTACAAATAATAATAATAATAATAATAATAATAATAATAATAATAATAATAATAATAATAATAATAGTAATAATAATTATAATGATGATGATAATAATAAACATTTGTTAGCTACAGATAATAAAACAGATATATTTAAATATATAAATATAACATAAATAAATTATCACTTTTGTGTTGAATTCTTAAAAATGATGTTATAAATGTAAGGAAGTGTTGTACAGGACGTACGTTGTACCCTTTGTCACACATGCAGCAGAAAAATGAACATTGAATGTAAGAGAGACTAGGAAAGTGGAGGCCATGGGAATGAAATTTGTGAGGAGCATGTTAGCTGTCATGAGAAGAAACTAGATTAGGATTGAAGTTATACAAGAAAGGGTGGGAAATCAAGGAATAAATGAGATAGTAGAGGTAGCAAGACTAAGATGGTATGGAAATGTAAAGAGGATAGAGACAGAGAAGATGCCAAGCAAAATTATGGAAATGAGTTATAGGAAAAAGACAACAAGGAAGGCCAATAAAGATATGGGAGGAGCAGATAACAGAAAGTGTGTAATTGAGAGTAGATGAATGGGGGCAATTAAAGGAGGAAGAATGGTAGAAGGATATAGGAAGTTGGGGGTATTTTACTAACCTGACCTAGCCACAGGCTAGAAAACTTTGTTGATGATGAAGATGATGATGATAACGAAGCCAGTTGATGGCTGCGGGAGTGGCATCAATAAAGTCCATCTTGGTTCCTTCAAATTTTCTGATTGGACAATCATGTATGATATGATACAATGACTGTTCCAAAGCTCTGCAGTCACATTGGGAGTTGTCAGCTATTCCCCATTTATGTAGCGCTACCTTACTTCTAGCGTGACCATTTGTGATTATGTTTATGAGGCTCCATATTTTTTCTGTGGTAGATTCATGCCTGGAAGTGGGTTTGTCGGATCTAGTTGAGCTGATGATTCCTGGTCATGATAGGACGACCATCGATTTCTCCACTCTTCTCTCAAGTCAAATGCCTCTGACGGGTGTTGGTTAGTATTCTGCCAAACTGTTGTTCTAGATTTTAATCTGGCACGTGGAAGGTTGTTCAGGGTATCATGGACTGGTAGAATTTTTGGGAATGATGGGCTCTTTAGTTTATCCCATTCGCGTATTGTTACTTGTTGTCGTCGAAGATCAGGAGGTTCTATGTTGGCGAGTACTGGGAGCCACAGTATTGGTGTTGATTTGAGTGTTCCAGGCATTATTATCATTGTTTTGTTCAGATGGCCATCAACTTTATTGACGTGGTTACTTTTACTCTACACAGAAGAACAATATTCAGCAACAGAGTAGACAAGCAATTGTGCTGTAATTTTCAAGGTGTTTTCAGAGGCTCACCAGTTAGTACCAGTAAATTTTCTCAAAATGTTGTTTCTTAGTTTGAGATTCTAGCCTGTTATTTCAAAAAGTTTCTTATATGTCAAGGATCTGTCGAGTATCACCCTAAGATATCTGGGGTTTCAGTTATGTTGTAGTTTTCCTCCGTGGAACATAATGTTTAGCTCTTTATTTGCAAGGCGATTACTCAAATGGAATGAGCCATTTTACATTTTCTGGGGTTTCGCCATTGTTTCCACTTTTTATAATATTGGTCTAATTTCTCTAGCTCGTTGGTGAGAATCTGTTCTCCTTCTTCCAAAGTCTTGCTCAGGAAAGCTATTACTAAGTCATTGGCTTAGGTAAATTTCACAGACTTGGTGGCAGGCATGTCAATTGTGTAGAGAGTGAACACAAGTGGGGCAAAGACTGATCCTAGTAGGAGGCTGTTTTTGATGGTATAAGATATACTTGTTGCTTCCTCGATAGTAACTTTAAAATAAAGATTTTTAAGTATATCCTCTAATAGTAAAATGATCTTGGGGGAAGGGGTGGTATTCTTTAATTTAAATATTAGTCATTTGAGCCATACCATATTATAAGCCGCAGGCAGCTCAATGAAAGCTGCTGAGGTTTTCAGTTTCTTTTGGAAGCCTGCTTCAATATGTGATGTTAAGGCCAATACTTGCCCACAGTAGCTTCTTTTCTCCCTAAAGCTAGCATGAGGTTAAGGAGTTTCACTATCAATAAGATTGTAGATTCTATTATACAAAAGTCTTTCCAGTATCTTGCGGCAGATACTAAGTAGTATGATTGGACGGTAGCTCGCTGGGTCATCACTAGGTTTCCCCTGTTTATTATAGCATTATTAAGTTGTAGTAGCCATTTCTGAGCCCTTTGATCCAGATGTTTGATGAACTCCGGGAATATTCTGTCGAGCCCGGCCGCTTTCCTGATTTTGAGGGATGTAATTACTTTATCTACCTCTTCCTCTTTGAATGGTAAAGAACGACTTGGGTCCTCTTTGATTCCTCCGCTATGGTCCTCGAGTTGACTCTTTATTTCTTTTTCAAAAACAGGGTCACTCAGTACATTTTATGCGCATTCCTTTATGTGTGAGGCCATTAGGGCAGGTTTTATTTTAGGTTTGTTATTGGGGGTAGGTATTGCTCCCCCTAATTTTCAAAGAAGAGACCATGCTTTCTTGCTACTATAAGTGAAATTCAGATTTTATGTAGTTTCAGCCCATCTGTCTTTATATACTTCTCCAAAGGCCTGTAAAAATGATTATGATGAAGATGACTAGGAACAAAAGTATCCCAGTTCAATAAAGACTGAGATAATGGACAGTTGATCACTTCAATTGCCTACCAAATTTTAAATTTCTTCCAGACAAAAAAGTAGTTTTTCTAATGATTGGTGAAATCTTGAATCCTATGTTTCTTGCAACCAATTCTCAAATTTTTAATATTTTCTGATTATCTATGGTGGTATTTTCCCTGCCTGCAAATATTTCAATTTTTTACCACACCAAGCAGTATTTTTTGTATTTGTTCTTGAAATTCTTAGCTCCCCTTATTTTCTAAAACATCATAATAAAATTGAAATGCTTTCATACTCTTCCAGTTATCTGGGATAGTCCATTCACTGACATTCCAAATATAAATATTCATTTTTCACCATACAATTTTTTTTTTTTTTTTAAAGTTTAAGAAATTTCTATNTTTTTTTTTTTTTTTAAATTTAAAAAAATTCTTTTCCTTTCCTCCCCCCCCCCCCCCTCCAGCACCTCTAACCCCATTTACTGACCCTTGTTTTAGAATTTCAAATGTTCACACCCTTCTGGTTATTTGGGGTTGTCCCTCTACATGCAAGTAATTATTTTGATTTTATAACATAGAGAACCTCCTCCCCCTCTACCATTTTAAGGTTCTTCATTTTGGAATTTAGTTTTTTGTTTAAGGTTTGGGTGGGCCCTTATGACAAATTTTGTTCTTTTAGTGCAATGAGAAATAATTTTTTATATTAGTTATTGGAAATTTGGAAAGCCTCGATTTCACCAACCTCCTTTAACAAATATTAAATATTTAAAAATTATTTGAAAATATATATGAAAATATTCTTTTAAACTTCTGGCTAATTTTAATTTTATATCGCAACTTAAAGTGTTTTAATTATTTTAATCCCCACCAAACCATCGCCACCCCCTCCCCCCATTTTCCGTTGTCTTATTTTTAAATTTAAAAACTTTTATGGTTGTTTGGAGTGGTCACTTTATTCTATACCTTCCTTCAGAATTTAAGTTTCGTGACAAACTGAGAATTAGTTGTTTCTGTTTCTATTAGTTTTAACATTTTGAAACCCCCCTCCCTCTCCTTATTTGACGAACTCGGGCAGTGAGGTATCATATTTTAAAACTTGTTTGATTATCAGGAGTTGTACCTTTGACTAGCTCCCAAAAAGTTGTTTCGATTTAGAGACTCCACATTTCCCGCAGCTCCATTTTAAAATTTTCCATTTCTTAGACTTTTCTAGTTGTATGAAATGATCCTTCTATCTTTTTTGCAAAATTTCAGATCTTTACAACATTTAGAAGTGTTCAAATCATTAATCCAGATGGAAGGACACGCAATGCCTTTTATATATTGACTAACAGGTGTACCCGTTCTTCTCACAAGGAATCTATAAACTAAGTTTTTCATTTATTTATTTAACACTGGGTCTTACTACCTGTTCTGGTTATATGCTTTCCTTTATTTAGAATATAAAACTAGCTACAAGGAAGTGTAACCAAATTTTAAAATTATTTTTAACTATTAGTCCTTTATTAGTTTAAATTGTGTAGAAAAACATGGAAAGTAGGCTGACTTTCAAAATTTAAATATAATCTAAAAATGTGTTTTAAGTATAGATGGGATGCTCACACCTTTTATTCTTCATATCCTATGATAATTGAGAGATTCGAGATTAGAAAAAATCTCCAAACTAATTAAATAAATTAAAGATTCTATGAAAGCTACTGTGAAGAAATGTTCAATGCAAATTAAGCCTGTAGGTTATAATGCATCGTTTGATACCAATGAACCCATTAGTGGTACAAATTCATCCCAAAATTATGTTGAGGGAATTTTTTCAAAAAATCTTACTCAGCAAACTTATAGTGCAGTGCTGCTAATTAAATTAATAAAGGTGTTGATATTAATACCATAAAACTTTTTACATATGATTATAAATTAGCTGCTATTTGATTTGACTCATAAATGTTATAATCAAGAGCTCTTGTCAAGTTAATTTTTAAGAAAATTCTTGGCCATGATATCATTCCATAGCTTCCTATCCTAATTCAGCATTACATGTTGGTAATTATTGTAATGATCACAATTTGGCTTATGGTCATTTGAAAGTTGCTAATTATTTAGATACATTTAATTACGCTGATGCTTGTGCTGTAAAATTATGTTAAATAGGGTCGATATGGAACTTGGTTTAAACAACATGGAATTTTCAGATGGCCTGGAAATTTTTTAAATCAAAAAATGTATTTTGGAGACACACAGGGTTTAATTAATTCTTTTGTTGTCCAAAAAACTTTAGCTTATGCAAGCACTACGGCTTCTTATATATATTTTTGGGGGACAGCCACTAAAAAGTCTCCTCAGTTAATTCCTTTGTGTACTCATGCAACACCTAATTTATTACCAAGAGTTTCAAGTTTTGGAATAAAACCTGTTGAAAGTTATTTACTTGGCGATGCTGACAGTTTTGTTCAATATCATTGTGATTGGTATCTAACTACTGAAATTCAAAATGAACTAGATTATGGTAATATAGCTATAATGGAAGCTATTATTCACTCATGTGATAGTGAAATGATTTAATTACAAAGTGTTATGATGAATATAGAATTTTATGAGATAGCGTATCAACAATTGGGTTTGTTAGAAAAAACAGGTACAGCAAGATAAAATACCATTCATAATTTTATATTAATTTATTGATATAATAAAAAGTTACAATAAATCTTCAATTTATCTTGTTTTTCTAACACATCCTCATTTATATTCCAATCCTTAAACATTTGGAAAAAGTAAAATGGATTAATTATTGTATGTAAAAATGGTATTTGAGAGTTAGTAACTTTTATAACACGTCTTTTCTATATTCTACTATACCTAACAGGTTCTTTACACATTTCATCATTACATGCCATTAAAAATTGAATTTTCAAAATAACGGCTTTTCCTTTAAATTAACTGCTACATTAATAGCATCACCAGAAAACAAACTTAGCATTTGTCCCATAGCAAGTTTGTCAAAAGATCATCTATATGTACTGGTACCACTAATTTATTATAACATATTTACCGGTACCACTCATTTATTATAACTAGGGCTAGGATTTTGATGATTTTGCAACTTTTTTTTGGCAAATCTGGAACGTTGTTCAAGTATATGTTTCATAAGAAACTTTGCTTATTTAAGTAGCTTTGTTAAGGCATTTTTTTTTTGCATTTTTCCGTGTTTTCACGCGAATATAGTATTTTTAAAGGTTTTCGGTCATTTTAAATAATTTTTTTTTGTTATTTTTGAGTCATTACCCATGATTAGAACATCTCTGCACACGTCATAACAAATGATGGTGCCAATACGGCGGTTAGACTACTTCCACCCCTCCCCCATCTCTTCCTTCAAGCCGATGATAGCTGGATAACTCTTCTTCCCCTATAGCATAGTGGGGCTGTAAATGAACTCGATCTAAAATAGTTTGAGCAAGTTTTGCAGATACGGTGGCTCATTGTCTCTCTACAATTTTTGGAAACTGCACGTGTTGTTTATGTGAATTTTAACATTCAACATGCCTAGAGTGAGAGAAAGTGCCTCACATAAATTAAAACATTTCGTTGCTGAATATGGTGAAAAAGTATTCTCTACCAATTGGACAGAGACTATATTGTAAAATGTGTGACGGTGAGAGTTGCCTCAGAAAATAAATATACTGTGCAACAGCATGTCAAGAGAAAAAAACACAAACGAGGTCTTCAGTGATTTCAGGATGAGAAAAAATTACAGCAAATGCTCCTTGGCCAAACCAGGGAGTATTCAAAACATTCTGCATTTTACGAAGAACTGTGCGAAGCCTTCATTTGTGTTGATATTCCCTTGAGCAAAGTTAACAATCTAAGATTGCGCGGCTTTTAAGAAAAACACACTGGGAATTCTTTGCTGGACTACTCCACACTAAGAAAAAATTATGTCAGCCGTTGCTATGAAAACACCATGAAGAAGATATGAGAGAAAGTAGCAGAAAATAAAATATGGGTATATATGGCTGAGACAACTGACTATTTAGGATGATATGTAGCTAACGTAGAGGTAGGTATGATGGAAAAAGATGGCCCTGGAGAACATTTTCTCATCAATTGTGAATATTTAGAAAAAGTGAATTTTTCTAAAATAATCAAACTTTTTGATAGGTCCTTGAGCTTAATATGGCCCAATGGCATCCAACACGACAATGTCCTGCTCTGAAAGCGCTGTACTAAAAAATGGTGCACCTAACATGTCTAGTACATGCCTGTCTCAGAGCTGCTGAAGAGATACGAGGGCAATTCATCGAAGTTGACCAGCCGATTGGGTGCGTGAAGAAAGTTTTTCTGAAGGCACCATCATCGAGTGGCATCATTCAAGTCGGAGGCCCCGAACGTTCCTTTGCCGCCGGCTCCTATTTTAACCAAGGTGGGGGGGACGACGACGACGACGACGACAGGACTTGAATCGAAGCATGTAACTCTTACTGAGAGAACTTTCAAGTTGTGAAAATAATTATAGACTCATTTGACAGCAATGAAGCAACCTCAATTAAAGTTGCACAGGAACTTCTTTCTAATCCTGAAATTGCAGGTAAGTTTTCCTACCTAAAGTCGAACTTTGGATTTCTGCCTAGTGCCATTACTTCCTTGGAGAAGTCAGCAGTGCTATTAGTGGATCAAATAGATTTGATAAAGAAAGTTGTGAATGACCTAAATATTGTGACTGGAAAAGTGGGAAAAAAAGGCTGTGCAAAAGAAAATTGAGCATTTTTTTTTTAAAATGAAGGATATGAAATGCTGTGCTTAGTTGTAGATAATTTCCCTTGGTGAAATTTCAGGAGATTTTGAACAAAGTGACGTAGCTTATCTCAAGTAGTCCTATGCTCCTTTGGTGACAGTAGAAGTGGAAAGGAGCTTTTTTATGTTTTACTAGCAGATAATAGAAAACCATTCTCTTTCGAAAATCTGCACATGATTTTTGCTATGCATTGCAATTTTGGACCGTGGATAAAAACTCTTAAGTTTTCCATGTCAAATTAAACTGTCAGAAAATGTAAGTTGAATGTTTATGTCTTTACCTTGTTTTATTTTATGTGGAATATTTTTTGTTGACAAAATAAAAACTTTAAGTTTGGCACAGAAACGGAAAATTAAATTAAATTTTAAGATTTCGTTTTGGTTTACTTGTTTTAGTAAGAGAAATTTTTTTATTTTTTTTGGCATTTTTTTAGTTTTAAAGAGCATTATTTACATTTTTGGGTCATAAATGCATTTATAAGAGTGCATTTTATACAAATTTTTAGATCATCAAAATCCTAGCCCTAATTATAACAGTCTTGTAAGCATTTTTTAACAAATAGTGTTATTCTCATAAATATAAAACACAGCATTTACATTTGAACAGTTAAATATTCTTTATAAATTAGTTAAGAAGTCTCTAACTCTTCACTATTATTAAATTGATATAATAACCATGCAGTTATCATTTGTTTGGTAGTATCCATAGTAAAATTTTCAAATAAAAAAAATAAATCACTTGTACATTTAAAATACACATGTTCAACTTGATATTTTGCATGTTTACCAGTTAACCGTTGTTCTAGTTTATATAATGACATTTTAAAAATCTTAGTTAGAATGCAACACTTTTTTAAATTGCACTTCAGAAATGGTATATTGAATGATATCTAAATATTATGTATTTAAATGGCAATTTTTTATAGGTGTAAAAATATTTGCTAATAACCATTTTTCACACTGTTGTTGAGTGGTTTTGTTTCACAATACTGGTCGTTTGCTAGTTCTTCCATCAAAGCTGTCATCCAACTCTGGTTCTCTATGAACAAATTTCACAACAGGATCTTGTGCTGAGGAGGATCCAGTGATTACAAGTGTTCCTACCATCTCATATCTATCACACAATGTTTCCATTTCATTGATGTAACTACAACATTTTGTGGGTATATTTTCAACTCCATATAGAGGCTTTTTTCTCTGGCTTTTTGAATTTTTGTATGAAATGTCCCTGCCTTCTTTGCACCGAAATAGTGAAGCAATCTTGGGCCGACAGAGGAGACATTTGATAAGGAATGACCCTGCATCCTGAGAGGAGGCTGCAATTGCATTGATGGGAGTTCCATGAACAATCTAGAATGGTGTGGAGATAGTCTCAGGAAGTTCTGGCGGGTTGTCTATTAAGCAATATATAATGGACATCTCCAAGGTTTTCAACTTCTCATGGTGAGATAATGTCATACAAAATGATAGGTCTTTGCACCGTTCTAACAAGCTCGTTCACATATTTTTGACAGATACATTTGTCTTGGCCAGATCCACTAGTGATGCTAACAAGGGATGATCCTCCATAACTAATAATTTCCCAGCTATCAATGTTCTAGCTGTCCATTTATTGCATTGCAATGGAGACTCAAAAATTCTTCAGTTCTGTATCTGACATTTTTTATATCTTTTAAAATAAAATTCAATTTTAGATTTGGGTATATGTTTGTTTATGTAAAGTTCTTTTTGCAGGATTTTTTGATAGAGATTGGTATTGAAGTCTTAAAATTTTTTTTGTAGGATCAATGTTTTATTTGTTGGACTCTTTGAATGGCACTTCAAAGGATTCACACACACGTGTTTCTTCCTATAATTTAAGAGCATTCGCTTCTTCACATAATTCAGTGTCCATCCTGTCCTTGGGCGCACTATGTTCTGCGTATGATATCTGATAGTTCCTAAACTAGATGTTAGCGTTAGCACAAAGATCACCAATGGTGCTTGGGCACTTGTAACATTAGCAATACTAGCTAGTGCTACATAGTTACTACCCGCCCCGAATAAACCATTACATATAGACATCCTGCAATAGTAACACTAGCAAGACTAGCTAGTCTTCAAAATTTAAGGGTTCAAATAAAGGTTATCATGGATTTTTCAAATTATAAGTTTGCACAGCTCTCAGAAAATGCAAATATAATGCATCAGAAATGCAGAGTACTAGTGATAAGTTCACGCTAAAGCCAATCGCTTGAGAAATTGATTATTTTTTGAAAATTGTGTTTTCAACATAAAATTTTATTTTATTGCACACCTAATATTAGTTATTTATTTACCATTTATATCCATAAATCTTAATTATTTTTCTTCCAGTAAGGTTTAAATAACATGGTGTCTTAAGGCAGAAAGTGTAGCATCCATGCCATTAACTTCGCTGGGCTTATGCTACTATATTTGTTTAGGTCGACTTTGTGGGTACCTTCGGAGTTTAGGTATTTATGTTATTTCCTCTTTTACTGCACTCACACATATAATTACTCCTTTTAAGGCATCTAACATATACAATCTTCCTTGTGGTGAATGAGCTCTACGAGTTATTTTCTTTGCTTTATATGTCCTGTAATTATTTTGAAAAGAAAATACCTTTATTTGTCCAGCCCTGGTATTATACCAACACTCATATGCTTCATGGCCCTTATGACCATATATTAGGCAGTCTATGGTGCCAATGACTGGAAAGATTCCCCGTCCTTCCTCATGAAAAGTTTGTTATTCACTTCTGCTGCATGACAGGTGGACATTTGACGCTTCGTCCATCTTGCAAACAGTATCTGCAATCTGAATGGCTTCTTCTAGAGTTGCAGGCAGCTGGTGATAAGCTAGTCTCTTTGCATTACCTGTCAAACCAGTGATAGAAGCAGAAAATAATTAATATGCCAATTCCTCCATAATTATAAATTATTTAATTGCATCTTCTACAAGTCACAGAGCATTATGAATCAGGCAGCAACTTCCTGAATGCTTTCATTTTTGTTCAAAACTTATTTTGCAATTTTGATACTGCACTGGATGACTTTCAAATTATTGTTCATTAAATATTGTTTTGAGCCTCAACTATAGCATTTAATTAAATTGTATTACAATATTTGAATTCAAAATATCAACAGCTTTCTTGACCCTCTAGTTTAAATGATTTTTTTTAAATCTTTATCAATTCAGTTATCTAATATTCCATTTTTCCATTACAAGGGAGTATCAAAAAGTTGCAAGACTAGTTCTGTAAAATGAAAACAGAGTGGAACATTGAAATGTGTGCGCTAGTGTGATGATCTGTGACCTTCATCTGTCAGAAGGACAAGTGGCATCATTCTGTGTAGACAAGTGGCTGTGTTACACACGTTTCTTTGATGATGTGCACTGGTCCATTTGCGATTATATTATGGACCGCAAACTCGAGCAGTGAATGAACATCAAATTCTATGTCTTACTCAGAAAATCTGGAAGAGACTTTCCAAATGATGCAGCAGACTTACGGCAATGAATTTATGAGCCATCCAGTGTGTTTTGAGTGGCACCCGTGCTTCAGGAACGGCAGAATGTCACTGAAAGAGAGAGAGGTCAGGGCGACCTTCCACAAGCACAATCCCGGAAATTCAGTTTTGGAGATCTGGGGCTTTTCCACTGTGAATGTTGTTGTTTGGTCCCCGGGTCGTAACTGTAGATCCAACTCTCGTCTCCAGTGATGAGCCTCGACATGAAGGTTGGGTCATCCAGGGCATGTTGACGGAGTTCCTTACAGACTTGGGCACAGTGCTCCTTCTGTTTGGGGGGGGG
>CABFWB010000229.1:213372-261892 GCA_902151455.1 Timema bartmani
GGGGGTCAGAAGCCAGGGTACAAACTTGTCGGCAATGCATTGCATGTTAAAAATGGACGTGAGGATTGTCCGAACTGATCCGTATGACACATTCACGATGTCAGAAATGTCCTTACTGGTCATCCGGCGATCCTCACGCACAAGTTGCCTAACTCTGCCCACAATCTCCGGGTTTGTTCTCGTGGAAGGTCACCCTGACCTTTCTTCATCTTTCAATTGCGTTCTGCAGCTTCTGAAGTGTGAGTGCCACTCAAAACACACAAGACAGCTCGTAGCTTCATTACCGTTAGCCTGCTGCATCATTGGGGAGGTCTCCGTTCCAGATTTTCCAAGTAAGACGCAGATTTTGATGTTCGCTCTCTGCTCGAGTTTGCGGTCTATAATAAAATTGCAAATGCACCTGTTAACGCCATCAAATAAACATAACACAGCCACTGGTCTACACAGAATGCCACTGGTTGTACTGATAAATGAAGGTCACAGCTCGCCACACCAGTGCACGCATCCTCATGCTCCACTCCGTTTTCATTTTACAGAACCAGTCGTGAAACCTTTTGATTCCCCCTCGTACATTAAGAGTTATTTTACAGATATGATGTACAAATCACTTTTTCAAAATACAATTATATTTCTTAGCCCTAAATTTTAGCAGTGTAATTTAAACTTTTTTCTACCAAAATCCTATTATACTTTAGTTTCTGAAGCTATTTTATTTAGATAAACAACTAGATATTATTAAATTTATTCAAAGATTTTCCTATCTGCTTTGCTCAAAACATGTCAGCAATTTCAAAAACATTAAAAAAGTTTCAAATTTAGTTTGATAATTAAAAGAAAAATACCAGAATTCAGAGATCTTGTTTCACTAGTGGGTCTGCTTCATTTATTATTCCTCAAGTTTTTTAAGTTGCTTTCTAGTTACTTTAATTTTCTTAAGCAACTCTTGACGTTCTTCGATTAACAAGTACTGGGAGTTGAGATTACTAGAAAGCTTTAATTCAACCTATATAAACATATTATACACAGTTAATGTAGGTACATGATATTAATTCATGGATTCACAACAGTTGAAAAATTAGTTGTAGATAATTAAAAGTTTTTTATCTGCTAAGAAAAATCTAACACTATTTAGAAACCATTTTTTTTTCTACCCAGAAAAAAACTATAAAGACACAGAAATCAATTGCAGCACAACTCTTGAATATGGTGATTTGTTTAGTACACATTCAACATTTATGATTCTAGCTAAAGTATGTTCAATGCTAAGTATTAAACATAACCTGGTATTTACAGCATTACAAGAAAAAAAGGTGATTCCACCAAAATGCATTCATTGTATAGGAGTTTAATTGCTCAAAAATTATAGTTCAAGGAATTAAATAATGTTTGTTTGATTATTAATGTATCATGTATTGATCAAGAGTAACATAAGATATAACAAAATCATTTTCAAAATCTCTTCAGTAATATTTAATACATTTTTAAAAATATGCTACGTTACAATATGAAAAAGCATCAAGTATAATTTGAAATAACCTAAACAAAAAGGTGAATGAACAAATTATAATTCTATAAAGGTATTCCTTATGTTATTATCATTATTATTATTATTACATTATTTTTTATTATTACTTTATTATTATTACATTTATTAGATTACATTTCTTGAAGTTGCTTTGGCCCTTTTAGAATGCCTTGCTCTGCTAATGAAACTCCTTTGTATCCTTGCCACATTACACCACTGGATGTGTGTATTGCTAATAAAAAATTGAACTCATCAAAATGTGATGGCTCCGATGGAATTCCAAACTTTATTGTCAAAGGCTGCGTCAACAACATTTGTGCTAGCCTATATATCCAACCTTAACCTGTCAAGTGAAAGTTTTCCACTTGTATAGAAACAGTCTGTTGCCACTCCTAATTATAAAAGAGAGGCAAAAATAAACGCTTGTAACTATAGACCTATTTCTCTTTTAAATACCTTTTCCAAAGTATTCAAGAAAATAATACACGAGCATATTTTCCACCATTTAAAAAAGGGACTATTCATTATGCTGTCAATAACCTGGTATAGGTTCTGGGGTATGTTGCCTCTCAAGTCTCAATGCAGGGTCAGGTAAATGCAATTTATTTTGATCAAAGTAAAGCTTTTGATTTATGTCAAAAGTATTACTCTCTCGAAACTTAGTAATTTTGGCCTATCTCACACTTATGTTAATTGGTTCTGTAGCTATTAAAAAATTGATCATTTGCTGTTAAGGTAGATTCACAAAGCTCAAATACATATTTAGCCCCTCGTGGTATACCACATGTTTCCAATTTAGGATTACTCCTCTTCAATGTGTTTATTCATGATATGAGTAAATACAAACCCATCTAGTTATTTACTATTTGTGAATGATCTCAAACTTTTTTAAATTATTAACTCAATAGCAGATTGTGTAGACATGCAAAAAGTGAAAATGGGTTTTAGTTAAAAAGATATATTAATGATATTCTACATTAGTCTACCGAAAATGGAATGAGCATTAACCAATCAAAGACCAAATCCATATCTTTTACTGGGAAAACAAATCGTATATTTTATATTTATAAATTATCAATGATAACAAAGTTAACTCCCTTTAAATTAATGAGCTAGGTGTTCTAGACATCAAACTCTACTTTCACTGTCATGTTTACCATATCATTCCTCACTCATAGAAATCATTTGGACTTAATAAATTTACTACCACTTTGTTCAGTAAAGTAGATTGTATTTTAAGACTGTATTGTGCCTTAGTTAGAGCTAAGATAGAATATGATAGTGTTGCTTGTAATACCATTACTTTAACTGACTCTCTCAAATTGGAAAGTGTTCAATTCAGGGGATTTTGTTCTATAGGCTGGATGAGAAAATAATATGTTTTCACCATATTTATCTATCAACATTGATTTTAAAACTCTATTGTCTACTACTGCTTCGGGCACGCCAGTTAGTTCAGACATTTTCTGAGCAAGATAAGTCGGTTCAAAATAACAAGTTCTAAACTTTTTGTTTACCTCATTGAGGAGTTTTTTGAAAGCATCCTGTAATACTTCTTCTGGCAGATTGGAGGAGAAGCATCTAGCTTTGATCATAGATGTCCTTGATTGTCATAGATAATTGTTGAAACAAGACTTATGGTATCTAACTTCCTGAGCAAGAAAGTCTTCCAGTGTCGAACACGTACTAACATGGGTAAAAACATAATCTTTTTTAGATCTACATGTTTTGATCAGTTTCTATACAGCTGAAAATTCTGATAGGAGAAAGAATTTTGATACCTTGTTCTTAATATTTTGGCAGCATATAATGCACATATCCGCCCTAAGCATTCCCCTGCTACTGCGCACATTAGGCTCATCTCTTAATGACCTGAAACAATAGATTCCTCTTCCAGATTTGCCTTGTAAATGGCAATTTCACAACGTCTAATTTTTTTCTTCATTAATATAACCAGCAACGTAGTTTCTATGCCAAGAAATAATCTGACAGATTTAATCCGCCATGTTAGTTTCTTAAAAAGAATCGTTATGTCGTTTGCCGCTTCTCAACAGCGCTTTAAATGATCATTTTAAAAAAATTGTTAAATTATTAGTTTAATGACCTAAAATATAATCTGAGTGAAAAGTTCATGTGAGTCAGTTAATAGTAAATAAATAGCTCTAAGAATTAGCATAAACACTCCAGGGCAATAAAACAAGTCAAAGCAGACTCTTCCCTATCAAAATGGTCAACTCATTTCCAAACAATTCAGGATAAGACCATAATATGTTACGGATTTCAGAGAACAATCGCAGTTAAAGGTATGAAGTGGTGGTAGGGCCAATGCAAGGGGCAGACAAAGTGGGCAACCGCCCGAGGCACCAGGCTCGAAGGAGCGTCATACCACTGATGGTGTCATATATGTATATTTATTTAATTTTTTTTAAAATGGATAAATTGTTCAGATATTTGATATTAAATTAATTTTCTTTAGCATTTCAGAATGATTTGTGTCATTGTTAGCATTATTATGGTGTATACAGTTGGTACACTTGCTTCCCAACTTCAAACACCAAATTGTGGAGATCTTGTAAAGTGGCATTTTGTAAAAACTGCATGTTTAGTGAGAACATAAGTATAGGTATTAAAGTAGGGGGTGCCAAAATAAAAAATCGCCTAGGTGCAAAATTATGCTTGCGCCGGCCCTGAGTGGTGGTGGAAGTTGCAACGGGACCTCCAAAACAAAATGCAGTGGTACCTATTTATTACTCCTCATAATGAAGCAATAAAACGAATTAAGCTAATATACTTGATAGAGAATAGTAACAAGATATTACCTTACCACCACTTATAACAATAAAAATAAAAGCCATCTTTTAATACAGTAGATTTTGTATACACAGTTGATTATAAAATTAACTGTACCTGCAAATATAATGCTTTCATCAAATTTTTGTTATGAGGTTGATTCTCTTCTCTCCATTCTGTGTTTAAAATTGGATTATCTTCTCTTCTGCAAAAAATAAAAAAATATATATATATTTTTTTATGTCAATTCATTTTTATAGGTAAATTTTTGATCACCAAATTGGGTCAGTTAAAAATTATTAAAAATTACAGAATATTTGAGTTGTGCTTCAAACTAAAGAGACTATAAAGAAAAATACTTCCAACATTAGAAATAATATGTTTTGAGAGTGTAAAATTGCAATGGTTTTTATGGGTACCCGTCATTTGGCCTAAAGTGTAGGCCCAATGCCTTTAGGCCAAATGCCTTCAGGGCCAAACGACTTTTAGGCCAAATGCCTGTTGTAAAGTCTATTTTTAGGCCAAATGACTTTTCGTAAAATTAATTTTTAGGCCATTTATTTAAAGTGTTTGTGTTGTCTTCGGAAACATTTGTTATAATTTGTAGCGATGTTACAAGATGGCGATGGTGTGTAATGTTTAGTTAAATAGTATATACTACCGTTTCAAAATACATTTGTCTTCTCTCAATTTACTACTTCCCAAGATATATCAGCATGTCCATTAACCTGTAGTACCACTTTTGTATGTTGAACTTGTTAAATTAACAAAATTTTGTATTACTTTTTGTACCTTATTGTATCACATATAAAAAGTTTTGTACCCGTACCCTTTTTGATTAATTAGCAAATACATTTTAATAATTTTGTTTTATTTTGAATTTTGAGCTTTTTTCAATGCCAAATCTTTACATTAGTTTTGTACCATTTTGTTCCACAAATAAAAAGTTTAGTACTCATACCCGTTTTGAGTAGTTAGCATATAAATGTGGCCACTCCATGTTAATAATTTTGTATTATTTTGAATTTTGAACTTTTTTCAGTGCCAAAATATATTTTATCTACTACTTGCACATTATGTTGTCCTAATGGACTACTAAAAGTGAACAAAGTTTGAAGATAATCCGTGATCCGAACGTCGTGGTCTCCCCTTGTTAGTTAAAAGATTTACATAGCCCTACATGCACCAGTGATCACACGGTATAAGACGAAAGCTCTCAATATCATAGGTTATTGCTGACAAGGCGGTTAAGATGGGGTGGTAGTGAGCGTGAGTTTATGGCAGTATTTTTTAAGTTTTTATAGCATAAACATTTATTTGGCCAAAATAAATCAATATTTCTTCTATAGAAACATAGAGTTTAGTTTTCCGCACATGCTAATCTCAACAGTTTTTTAATATCTGTCAAGAGTGTCCTGGAATTTTGTGACAACTTTTTCTCTGCATTTAAAAAGTTTGTCACCAAATGCCGCCATGCTCATGAGAGATATTCAAGAACTCTTGAGATTAGCATGTGCAGAAAGCTAAACTCTATGTTTCTATAGAAGAAAAATTTTATATATTTTGGCTAAAAAATGTTTATGCTATAAAAACTGCAAACTTAATGCACTAAACTGGTGCTAACTAGCACCCCACCTTAAGGCTCGAATCTCAGCCAGGTATGCTGGGTGTTAGTTGCTGATTTATCAGTATACTTTTATCATACTCCATACTAATGCTGGTCCACTTTCTCTTAGCAAACAACCTCGTCATTATCCTTTAGATTAAGCAGTTAATAATAGCCCTTGTGTAGAATTTAATAATTCATAAAAATGCTAAACTTTATTTAATCAACACTTTTATATTTTTTCAGGCATAATGGTGAAGAACTATTTGAATCAAAAAATTTAATAGATCCTCATTATCAACACATGTTGGCCTCATTATCACATCGCTCATTGTACCCTGACTCGCAACTTCCTCCCCCAAAATCAACAATCTTGGAGCTGATTACTTCACCTTTTGATGTTGAGGAAAGCGTAATAGACAAGTTGGATCAGTTAAAGAAAGAATTCAACCTACAAGAAATAGCCAGGCAAACCAAAAAGAAACCTTCAATTGAAATCTTCAAACAGTTGAGTGTTTACCAAATTTTAACTTTAAATATCTTAAAATTAATACTTTTAAAAACATAATTTTGATTTTAAGATACTATTTAAGCATGTTATTGTTTGATAAGCTAACTACTAATCCTTTATTGTTTGTGTGGCATCATCTATCTTGTTTACTTATAGTTTTTTTAAATTACTTATAACATTCTATAAATAAGTAAGCCAATCAAAGTAAAGTGTTTAAGGATGTTCAAGCTAGCATGATATTATTTTTAACATAAATCTAATTATTTTTATTTAATCCTCAATAAACTTCAATAAATATATGTGAGTGGTTTTTATAACAGGGAAAATGTTAAAGAAGGTCCTTATCAATGTGTATTTTAGAACTTAAGTTAGTTAATCTAGAGAGTACAAATGGGTTTCCCTCAAAAAATAAATAAAATATGTAAGACCATTAAAAAACTAATTTCAACATTCATAACCTAAAGGCTATTACGAGGGGAGGGCTATACCATAATCAACCCCCGATTGGCTCATAAAAAAAGTCAAGAATAGAAAATAAATCTTATCACACACAAACAAAACTTTAATAAATAATCGCATTACTTTTCCACATAGCTGCCACCAAAATTTAGTCACTTGTACTATGGCACCAGCTTTCACAACCCCTCGTCACGTAACGATACCACCAGAGTACTCAGCCAGTTATTATTGTTATTATTATTATTATTATCATTATTATTATCATTATTATTATCATTATTATCATTATTATCATCATCATCATTATTATTAGCACCACGTCTTACTACCCGTTCGGGTTTTACGCACTTACGCTAATGTGTAATGGTAGGGTGATTGTGAGATGAAATGGAGGACCTCAGTTTAACGTTGGGTCCGCACCACGGTGAAGGCCTGGCATTCCACACATTCACAAGTTGTGATTGATTAATACGCATCTTGTCAGAGGTGAAGGAACGGTTTGGCAATCAGATATATCTGTACAGTCAGTTTTTGACTCCATATAGGAGCTCTTAGTTAGTTTTGAAGTACAGGTTATTAAGCCATCTTTATGAAGAGATGATAATCGCTTTTTGCCAAATCTGGGCTGTAAGTATGATGGTCGTAAATCTACCAGTTTAACTGCTCGAGTAAAGCCTTGATGGGAGCTTCATTGTGGGACCACACATTTTTGTGCAGGAGAACGATGTCTTAAGTGAGCTTTCCACACTCGTAGGGTTGGATCGACTTTTGAAGCATCTTAAACTTTCACAAAAACATCAGAGGTTAACAGATGCAGTCATTAACTGACTGGATACCCTGGTGGCACCGTTTCTTGACGAGGAATTGCAAAAGCTGGTGCCACATTTTGACAAATTAGGGTATCAACTACATGGACAAGTAATGGAGTTGTATATATGTGAGTTTTGTATGTAATAAGATTTTAAACTCTAATTTGAACCTTTCTACTAGCCAATCGGAGATTGATTTTGGAATGGTCCTCATTTGATTGCACTCATTGCAAGGCTTTCCCTTAGTTGGAAAACATACAGCTTGGAAACAGTCAGGGTTGGCTTGTGCTTTACCATTTTGTAGCATTTGGCTACAAGCATAGAAGAGTCGAGTCAGGAAAATATACAACTTACCCTGTTTCACCGTCCCTGCGTTTTGGACTACAAGTCAGAGAGAAGAACAACACAACCAAGCTTAATCACACCACGAGATAGACTAGCCGCTGCCTTCAAGTTTCAAACCGCGCCCACTAGAGTGCACCACATAACCAAAGACGGTTCAAAGAGCTTAAACTGTGAAGAGAGGTTGTTCTACTATAGGGTACCCGTCATTTAGCCTAAAGTGTAGCCCAAATGCCTTTAGGCCAAACGCCTTTAGGCCAAACGCCTTTAGGCCAAACGCCTTTAGGCCAAACGCCTTTAGGCCAAAACGCCTTTTCATAAAATTAATTTCTAGGCCATTTATTTAAAGTGTTTGTGTTGTCTTCGGAAATATTCGTTATGATTTGTAGTGATGTTATTAGATGGCGATGGTGTGTAATGCTTAGTTAAATAGTATATACTACCGTTTCAAAATACATTCGTCTTCTCTCAATTTACTACTTCCCAAGGTATAGCAGCACGTCCATTAACCTGTAGTACCACTTTTGTATGTTGAAATTTTTGCATTGCCCCAAAGTTTTGTATTAGTTTTTGTACCTTATTGTACCACAAATAAAAAGTTCTGTACCTGTACCCTTTTTGATTAATTAGTATATAATTTAATAATTTTGTTTTATTTTGAATTTTGAACTTTTTTCAATGCCAAATATGTACATTAGTTGTACCATTTTGTTCCACAAATAAAAAGTTTTGTACTCGTACCCGTTTTGAGTAATTATCATATAAATGTGGCTACTCCATGTTAATAATTTTGTATTATTTTGAATTTTGATTTTTTTTCAGTGCCAGAATATATTTTATCTGTTTTTCTACGTATATTTGTTTGTTAATTTTGTTAAATGAATTAATCAACCATTCATTTTTTAATAATTATTTTAACTTAGGCCTACTCGAGTTTGCCCACGTCTTCGCTCACATTTAAGTTGGGTAAATTAACTTATTTCTAAGCGAATCATCTAAACCAAGTATTCTCAAATTCTATGCACTTGAGCCTTACATGTACATTGAAAGTACTTTTTAAGCCTCACTTTCTAAGAATAAAAACAACTTTTTTACATTAAAATACAAAAATTGGCATTTATTATTTCATTGATTTCTTTATTTTCTGATAGGAATTGTGTAGAAGTTTATTAAGAATAGACTAGTAAAGTTTTGTAAAACATTAATAAAATATCACGTTTGTTTTAACGTTTTATAGACAGAAATATTATTCATGAAAATTATATACATGTCATTTGGAAGAATGAGTTTTTTTTCCTATCACAGAAATGGTTCATACATATCAGCTTCTGTTTATATAACACACAAAGGAAGGCCTTTTTCAAATGCTAGTCGATTTCTGTAATTCAAATTATCATACTTATTGAGAAATTACTTTCATACAAATGTATGTAGATGCAAAGATCAAAAATTAATTTTATTGCTTCATAAGTCAAACAGAATATTAATATTTTACAGTTAATCAGAATTTAGAAAGTCGAAGGAAGTGAAAAATTGGTTCACAGTTATAACGATGCTGTGCCTCACCTGAAATCCCCTCGCATTTTGAGAAAGCCTGATCTAAGCTACCAAAAACCCTATTTCAGACACGTATGAAGCGATAACTTTGTCTGTATGTTGATTAAGCCACAAATCAACTACTACCTATAGGAAGGAACCAAAATATATTTTTTAAATATTTGCAATCTTTGCATGAATATTTGCTCGACTACGTGGAGACATTGTTGAAATGAACACTAAAATAAATAGCTTACATTTACTATCTAATAAACAAAACTAAATATAAATTTCTGAAAAAATACCTACATTTAGGGCACAACTGCAAGAACGATAACAATGGCTCTTTTACGTGAATGCATTGTTGCAATGAAAACTAAAAGAAGTAGTTTAAATTTACTATTTAAAAATGAATTAATGTGAATTAATCAGTCAAGTAAGCACCTTAGCTTATCAAACAAATTGTTCTGTTAGTAATTGTTTCTATTAGTTTTTGAAATTTTCCCCCTCTCACCCGAATCATCATTTTTCTAACTCCCATTAAAGCATTTATAGTTTTAAGAATCATTTCGTTATCTATAGTTGTACTTTTACCTGCCAGCCAAATTTCAATTTTCTACTACACTTAAAGGGTTTTATAAGAACTATAAAAACATAATTTGTAGGTCCCAAATTCAATTCCTGTGTCCAGATGTCATTTTTTAACTAAAATAATATGTAGATGAGGCTATAACCGTAATTAACAAATACTCATATTCGACATCATGTAGAGATAATGCTTTAAATAACAATACTTTAAATACTTAATATATTAGTTCGGCATATCTGTATATAGCACACTTAGTGTAATAATATTTATATTTATATTTATATTAATTACACTAGTGTGTTAATAATGAGAAATATACAAAACAGAGGTAATGTACCCACATTTTTATGGAGGGATAAAGAAAAACTATTTAGAAAGATGCACCCTGCGTTTACTCATTCAGGATTTGAACCATGACCACCATTCATCGTTAAAATAAACTAAATGAGTTAAGTATTTAAATCAAGTTAAGGTTAATTTTAAAAATGAGCCGACGGTTTAGTTTGGTCCCGGGGTGACCTGGCAATCTAAAGGTAAGGTGTCAGACTTCTGTGCTGGGGGTCCGGGGTTTCAATCCTCAGTCACGGCACAGATTTATCTGATTGCCAAACCCTTCCTTCACCTCTGACAAGACGTGTATTAATCACCGCTTGTGAATGTGTGAAAGTGCCAGGCCTCCACCATGGTTCGGATTCCAGGTTAAACTGTAGGTCCTCCATTTCATCTCACAATCACCCTACTATTACACATTAGCGTAAGTGCGTACAACCCGAACGGGTAGTTAGACGCGGTGATAGTAATAATAATAGTTCGGTCCCTGGCTTACAGTTTTCATTCATAATAGCCAGAGAAGACCGTCTATCCACTAATCCGCCCCCTCCCCCACCCTCCCTACCCTAACCAAAATTTCATTCTAAGACTTTCCAGTCACTCCACCGCTGACGAAGATAGGTTTTTTGGTTCTCAACGGAACGGACTGTTAGCATCCACTTTCACATTATCTTCAGCGACACAAAAGCTATCTTACAGATTTTTCTCAACATTTGCTCTGTTCAAACAACGTTAAAAGAATTACTTAAAACACAATTTATTTTTTTAGCTACATGTCTTACTACTAATTCGAGTTATACGCTTATGTAATAAATACACTAATGGTTTTTATGGATAAGGACGGTTACATATAGAGGAAGTGTATCCGCATTTGGATGGAGAGAGATAGAGAGAGAGCGTGAGAGAGAGAGCGTGAGAGAGAGAGAGCATGAGAGAGAGAGAGAGCGTGATAGAGAGAGAGTAGAAAACAATTTTGAACCCCCCACCCCCCAGTACACCCCGCCTAGATTTGAACCTCGATCTCCCTATCATTGGCAATCTAGTCTATTGTGAGAGCCCTTAGCCCATGCAGCCATTGAAGTGGATAAAATACAATATTCTTGGAATATGACCAAATATTAGTTTTCAAATTAATAATCTATAGATACATTTTAAATATTTATTCAAAATTTTAAAATGAATATTTACAGTGTTTGCACGGAAAACAAATTAAAAAACTAGTTCATATAACAATAGGTATGTAGCGTAGGATTAGCTTACACAGAGAATACCCCACTGCATTTATGGAGGCTCATTGCTATTTAAAATATCGCAGAACACATTATATTTACACACATAATTGTCCAAATAAAGTGTTAAATAGCAGATTCAAAACATAGAAACTATCCCTAAGCAAGACAGTTCTCAATTTTTTATGATTATTTAGTTTTCAATGACTATTTAGTTTAAATTTTCTTTTCTGTGACTATCTTTGCTGATCTTTAGTAGATATATGGCTGGGCAACACTAAAAACATTAATTGAAATGATTATTATTATTGTTGTTGTGTAGTCTGTGTGTCAAAATTGGCTCAAAATTAAAAGAGAGTAGGCCTGTAAATATAATTAAACTTACAGAATTTTTGATTGGTCATCATCAAGTTTCAACAATTTCTCATATGTTTCTAGCATATGTTGTTGCATATATATTAATTCCAAGCTATTTGCATTTTCCTTTTGAATGTGATGTTCAAATTCATGTTTATTATTGATTCCTTGTTGATGAGAGTAGCTTCTATAACATAATATTACAAGAAAAAACAAATAAGGATAATAATAAAATGATCCGAATAAATACAATTATTTTAACCATATTTATATCTATAAATGTTATAATAAATATGTTTCAACAGATACCTGCACTACTTGGAAATTTTAATATCAAAAAACAAAACAAACTTTGTTTACACATAAGTTTCACTAGAGCTACTTTATATTTAATGACAGAGCTGTTGGCATTTTACACTATTAGTTGTTTGAAACCAAAAAGTAGGTAATATTTAATGTGGATACTTTGAAGTGTATTAATATTTATATACCGGTACTTTATTGACCAAAGGGATATAGAAAGGTGGCAAATAATGAACAAGTAAAGTGATAACAATAAAAATGAACAATGCTATTTACATGTGTACAATTGTATTGCACCATCTAGCTTTATTTTTAAAAAAAGTTGTATTAAATTTGTAATGTTTCCTCTGTTAAGAAATGATATGCCATATCTGTTGTAGACTATGGTTAAGAAGTATATACTCTCCAATCTGTGATATTGGACTTACTAAGAACCAATCATTTATTTTTGGAAAAACTTGGCTATTTACACAGCTTATCATTTTTATGCTGTTTCATACTTGGTATAGGACATAGGGTTAAGAACAAATAACATTTTAGGGTTTCATTTAATTAATTACAATTAATTAACTAAATATTGGTTTTCAATGCAAATTGTATATATTTACAAACAAGGGTGGAGGGGCAGGTTCCAAGTGGTCTGGACCTATAAATAAGATTGACTTTAATATATATTCATAAATATCACTAAAGATATGTTTCAGAGTAAGCTTAAGTAAATTTAATCCTGAAACCATTTTAGCTACCTTATTGATGATTATGTCAATACCCAGTATACTTGAATAATAAGCTTAAACGTTATAATGACATGAGCAAAAATGCTTCCAAATTGTTAAGAAATAGCTGATTTAAAAAATATATATATATTTAAGTTTGTAAATCGATCCTCCATCCACTATTTGTATAGATTGCAAAGCTATTAACAGTCAGTATACACTAAACAAATGCTTATAATTTAGGCTTAAATTGTTTAAAAGCAATTGTTTATAGGCAAATGCTTATGCATTAGGCTTAAGAAATTCTTTATGAACAATACCAAGAAAACACCAACGGTTTTACATTTAATGCCATTGTATGTATTCTCAAATTACACTCAGATTTACTCACTAGAACTTTTGAATAAAATTTCATAAAAACAATAATTTAGAATTTAATTAATAGCTTTAAATTAGTTCAAAGTATTTGCTGGGGCCCAAATAAAACCAGCCAACTGGGATATCTCCCGGTGCCCTGGTGGCACAGTCCACCCCTGTTTACAAAGATGACTTTTATAATCAATTTTTTTTTTCATTTCATTTATTTGATGTATTTAACATGCTTTTTATGAACCGACTAATTATATAAGCCCATGACTTATTAATTAACTTGAATCTAGAACAGACACAATATCCAGCCCCTAACATTTCACCAATGATACATTTTTCAGCCATGCCATGAATCTAACCCGGGACCAGGACAGACAGGCTACTAAATGAGCTAAAGTGTCAAGATTATATAACCAAATGAAAGCAATAAAATACTACTATAGATTGCTATACCTTTTGACATAGTAGCTACTAGTTTGTCTTGCTACTTAGTTTCATGTAGTATATTTCATATGACAAGGATTAGGTTTTTTATACAAAATATTATATTATGAAAACTTGCGTTAAGTTGCTCAATATGGTCCACTAAAATAATGAGACACATGGCTGGCTGCCTTTGCATGAGACACGACTTCAGGTAAAATAAAAACTCCCATATATTTTCCAAATTGCCATATGGATTATATAAATGAACCCCCTTTTTTCTTTAAGTTTAAAGATTTAAACTAGTCCCTTTAATAGATAAAGGGCTCTATGTCAGCTCCAGTGAGTTATTTGATATGTTACCGTGAAAGCTGGAAACGTGACAATTGCCGGTAATCGACCGTGATTTCCGGAATTCACTGCTATACACTGGTGGATGTCAGAAATGAAATTCCTCTTACCGTCTTTCACCGGTATGTGTTGGTAAATGAAAGGTCCAAAATGGTGAATACTGGTAATCATGATGGTACGCCTGTGTATGTTGGAAATAAAGGAAGAGTGCACTGTGCCTCTATCTGCGCAACAGAAACCATATGTTCCAGGGGTGGCATGCTACTGTAGTTGTGCTGTGTATTGTGTTGTGTGTTTTTCCTTTTGAGAATGAAATGTGTAGTAACCTAGCCTAACTTAACCTAACTTAACCTAACCAAGCCTAAATAAATGTAAACTGTGGTGGCCTAACCTTTTTGTCTTTTTGTAAGGGTGTAAAGACATTTATGGTGTTATTATTTGTAATTATTTGCAACTTATCTATAATGGATTCTAGAGTTCAATTATTAATTTACAGGTAATTGCAGTGAAGTAAAATCGTTGTTATGTTTTTTTACAAAATACACAGGGTGCACTTAACGTCTTCCAGAAATCACTGGTGGATGTTAGAAACTAACAATTATTTCCGACATCCACGAGTGTGAACCAGCGAATCCCAGAAATTGCTGTCAATTACCGGTAATCATCCTGTTTCCAGTTTTCACGGTAACAGATGAACCAACAAACCTAGTATCAGTCTGCCTAAAGTATCCTAAAATTCTGTCATTCACTTAAAGTGTCAAACTATTTATCTATTATAATTAATTATTCATTCATCCACGGTAAGAAGTAAACATATATTTAGATTATTAAACAAATTATAGCAAAACAGCTTTGGACATTTAGTAATTTAGTATTTATTTTACAACATACTGTATTGAGAGGTAATTTTTGATTGAAACACTGTTATTTTGGTTGTAATGGTAATTAAATAGTAATGAGTTAATTGACAAGTAAGCTCGGGAAGGAAAAATTGAAATCCATCATGTTTGCTTATGACTTGATGGTATGGAGGGAAAAGGAAAAAAAAAAGTACCGGAAGAGCTACAGGAATGGAATCGGGTAGTGAAAGATTGTGGAAAGAAATTTTGCGTGGCGAAGTGTGAAATGATGTAATGACAAGGAAGAGGATAAGGTCTAGTAAAACTATAGATTTGGATGGAATAGAACTTAGAAATGTATACAGCATGATTAAGGCAAAGGGTTATAGTAGAGAGGATATAATAATAAGAGGGCAGCAGGGGTAGTTATTCTATAAGTGCGTAAGAGTATTAAGAATGATGATGATGATTATTATTTTGGTTGTGTGGCTAGTTATTTTCTCAGTGTTCAGTAATTGTGGATTATCACATCCCTAGAAAAGTTTTTACTAGACGAGCCAATAGTAAATTGAGGGGGCCGGGGCAAAAACATGATAACCCTCATTTTGATTTGTTAGCAGCGATTTCTGGTTGCATACCACTTTAACTACAAGTTGATTTTATAGTCAGTCAAGACCTTGATGATAAATAATATCCATGAATATTTTACTTATTTTTTATTGCAAGATTTCAGAGAATTATTGAAGTTTAAATAGTGAAAATATCCTATCTAAATCACTGAGGGTTATCATGTTTTCACCCTGACCCCCTTTATTATTGTTTTGTAAGAAGCTAGCACAAATTTTGTTTACAAATTGAAGCAATAAAATAATATTTTGGATTGTTTTATCAATTTATTTCTAGTAAGCTTTAGTAATGTCTTACCAAATACAAGAGAAAGGGAGAAGTGATAATTATATGGTAGCTATTTGGTGTACCCGTTCTTCACACGGGGAGTCTACATGTTGCTTTGTTATTTTAAGTATATAAAATCAACCACAGGGAATAGTAACCCAATCTTAAAATATGTTTAAAATTATCCTTTATGATAAAAAAAAACATGCAAAAGTAGTCTAATACACAATGTCAAAATAGAGTTATAATCTGAACATGTTTTCAAGGCTGAAATTTATTTTGAAAAATAAATTAAAACTTCTTTATTAATACACAATACTTTGAATTCCTGCCTGTTGGTGCTAATAAAACTGAAAGAGGATCGTCACAGCATAAACAATTAGTTGATAAAGGGTTGTAATTGAATCCAATAAAAATTATCTTAGCATTTTATTAGTACTGCATTTACTTTGTTTGCCCTTCTTACCTATTTTAATCATTTTGCCTGTTTTAACTTTTTACTTATTTTTAATCTTTTTGAACTTTTTAACCGCTTTACAATAAAATAATACCCTTTATAACCTTTTTTTACCTTATCATCCTTTTTTCCCCGTTTGCCGCTTTTTTTTACCATTTTTATTTATTTTACCCCCTATAGCCTTTTGAAACATTCAATATAATATGCCAATAGTATGAGTCACTAAACTATACATAAAAATATTTAAGAATTATAAAACTCACTTATATTCCTCAGTATCCTTTATTTGCTGCTTCAAAGAATTGTATTTGTGTACAATTCTTTCTATTTCATCTCTAAGTTCAATAATTTCAGCTTCTTTTTGCTTGAGTAACTGTGACAATTTTTCTTTTTCACTGTAAAATCAAGAATAGCATATTATGTATTATTTAATTCTGATATTATAAGTATTCCATTAAAATGAGTTTTTTTAAACAAACATAATATGCAAGAGCTCTTTTTTTTTTATCTTTTTAAAAATATGATCTTGATAGTTTGGTTTGTTACTTCACTTGTCGTTTTCCTATCTGTGTCACTGAATTAATAACATATTTATGTTTTCTAATTTCAATACTTAGTATGTATTTTATTAATTCTTTATTCACATTTAAATTTGATAGTAGATTATATCTCGCTCTCTTGTTTTCTATTTGTTCAAGATATCTACAAATTACACTAAATTATCTAAGAATACAGGATTGAGGTACATTTTAAGGAAATGTATTAATATTTATGTGGCATTAAAGGTAAATGCACCAATGAAAAATATTACTTTCAAAACAATCAAACCAGAATTTCTAACTTTATTATTGATTAAGATAAGCTGGCTCTGTTGGTAGAATTTTGAATAATTTCATTAATTAATTAAAATTGCAGAGATAGCAGTGTGTATAGAAAAAGTTTCTACAGGGGCATAGTGTCAGGGTAGACTATGAGACTAGATTTCCCCAAACTTTCTAGTGGAAGGTTAAGAGAAATAATTAGTTAAGATTTATATGCTTTTAAAATTTTACAAACAATTCCCAAAGAGATAAAATGGAAAAAAGTGCTTCTTGCACTGAGAGCATATTATTCTTCTCTTTTACTTCCCTTATAGAGACTAGCCACAATTTGTAGCCAAATTTAATTACTTCTAGCTGTCATTAATATTTACCCTACTCCAGGGGTATCACTATTAACCTCAATAAGAAACTAGTCTCAACGAACTGACAAATATTTCTATCAAGTGGCTGTGACAGGGGTGGAGGTATTGGGCGGTTTTAGAGGAATGGGGGGTATGAAGGGGGCTTGTACTTGAGTAGATTACTACTATTCAGGTATTAAACACCTGTCCATTCTACCTGAGCTTAAAACATTTACCTATTTTAATTATAAACAAGACATAGATATAGTTTTATGTACTGTACGTGTTCAAATAATTTAAAAGTTATTTAGTTTTATGTACTGTACGTGTTCAAATAATTTAAAAGTTATTTAGTTTTAATCTAGTTTAAAAATAAGAGAACTGATATATTTTTTACTGAGAGTCCTATTGTAAAATATGTCATGTCAGATGCACCAAAATTGGTGTTAAATACAATACCTACTAAATCGTCAGTTAGATAATATAATCAGGTATATGATAAGATGGCTGTATCTATAATTTCAGTCTTTTCTTCTTCATAATGTTAGCTACATCACTGTATCACTATATGAATCCATTTCAAAAAATTATTTCAATTGGTGTATTGATAGCAAAGTGATCTTTTTTTAGTGCTTGAAACTCAAAATAACTTTTAGGTTTAGCCTTAAAGAGTAATGTAAATAGTTTTAATAATTTGATATTTTAAAAACTATTAGCACATTATGATACTTCATATTTCAATTATTAATAATCAATTGAAGCAAATTCTTTTTTTTTCTGGTACTGCAATTCTTCCAATATGGCCGACAGAAACTTAAATAATATGGGAACTCAAATAGCTAAGGACTTGGGACTGAAACAATTTTAATGCTCTTATGCCTACCCACTTCAGTGGATAAATGCTCTAGGGCATCATTCTCGTATTAGACTGGCCTGATGATGACAGGGAGATCAAAATTTGAATACCGGTCAAGTCTAGTGAGGGTGGTTTTCCCTAAATGGTTTCCCACTATCCTTCCAAGCTAATGTTGGCATATTACCTCTAAAATGCTTCCTTTCTCATCCCTACCCTATAAGAGTAATTATCATATATGTGTATAGCCTGAACAGGTAGTAAGACACAGTGATAACAATAATAATATTTCTCTTAAAGTTGACTACATTTCATACCATTATAAGACTTGTCAAACTGTAACCTTAGTGGCTAAAATTTGGCCTTAAATTCATCAATAGTTTTGTTTACGAGTTAAGTTTTTAAGCTATGTATAATAGTGTTCAGTCATGTTTATAAATTTATTATTATTTTTGTTTTAGTTTTTGTTTTATGCAAGTCAAAATGTACTTTGTTGTTTACTGTGTTGTTTTGAATTTTGAATTACAACTCTTTTTCTACTACTTCAATGAGAGGCCTTCTCTCTCCTGATGGGACAGGCGGGTTTTTCCCCCTCTTTTTGTTTGCCATTACTGGCAGTTGGCTTATAACTCTCCAAGAAGCAACAAGTTTGTTTTGTTAAGTGCAATTTAGTTTGGTTGAGTTTGGTTGTAGTGTTGAGGTCTTACTTGTCCTACTTTATAAACGTTCAATAGTGTGGAAGGTTGAGGTAGGAGGTAAAAATTAATCACGGGGAAAATAGATCCTCAAGAAATCTCATTTGCAAGGAGCTAACTTGTCATTTTCTAGAGAAAAATTCTGCAGGTGAGTCCTTCCTTGTTCTAGCTTATGCTGGCTACCACATTGTTCAAATAGAATTAAATTATGTCTATAGAACATCAAAATTTTTAGTGCTTCACACACGCTAAATATATGTCTCGAAGGTTTAAAAGTAATGAAATGACTTGAGTAATTACATATATTAAAATAAAATAAACAATTGTAAAACTAAACGTGTGTGTGTGTATTGTTAATATAATCTTCAAATATTTACAATTTTTTATTTTACCTCTTAAGTCTAAGTCAATGAAATCTTATGCATTATAACATTCCTCCTTTTAGTTCATTAAGTCATAAACATGGCTGCTCACTTAAATTTATGGATATGAGGTCATAATATCTCAGGAAGGTGAAATGGAAAAAATCTTAAATAAAAGTGCAGGGGGAAAAAGTATTGTATGCTAGCTATTTGTGGAAAAACTTAAAAACTTGACAGGTTTTATTGCTGTGGAGTGATTAATAAGTCCGAAAAGTTTGTCAAATTGTTTACATAGCACTTATAATATTTTAATAAAATTTCCATCATTTCTCAATAAGCTAAAAAACCACACTTTATGGGTATGATTAAAGCTTAATATGATAAAAATTCCTTAATATCCTGCGTTTGTTGTGCGTTTATGTATGTATATGCATTAGTGCACCCATTAACACAAACAATGATATACATGTCTAAGCTTGCAGACCCAGGATACTGAATAGGAAGATAATGTACAACATTTTGTATCATGCAATGACAGGTCTGAAATGGCAGGTATGAATAGCCTCTGATAACTTCCTTCAGTCCCATTCAGTCACTAGTGGTAAATGGATTTGTTTGGTGCTCTTCAGTTATAGAAAATAAGGCCTTATGTTGTGTGAAGTTCATTAAAATGTGGTTTTCAGTTAGTGTATTTATTCAAGATGACCGCCAGAAGAATACATATGGAAAAGTCAATAAGGATGTAACTAATTTTTGTGATTTTAATAAACGTGATTAAACATTAATATAGTTAAGGTTAAGTACTTATGACTTAAAAACAGTTTGTTAATTTAATATAAAAGGTTTATTGAGATATATACTCATATTTATGGACAGGTGACTATCTCACTAGACCAAAGAAAAAAATACTACAAAGGTGTAACTTGTGAAATTAAGTTTAATACCTAGATGCTGGTCTAAGTAAAAAATATGTCAGGAACTGACACAAGGCTGTTTTGAAATTTAATGACTGCTTTTCTCTTCATTTAAAAGGTTTGTCTTCTAATGCTGCTATGCTCATGTCAGTTATTTAACAGTTGTTGCTATCACCATGGGAAAAAATTTAAGCCATGTTTGTAATGAATCAATATTGTGCCTAACCTCTGGACCGCACGGTCCCAGGTGCAACACCTGGCTCGACGAACCACCTCTGCCCAGAGATGTATTTCCACGCTAACCAGATGCCGGGGTTATACAAGAAAGACACAATTACTGCTTCAGTGCTTTCATGATTATTTATTATTGTTGTGTTGTACAAACCATGCATTTACTATCCCTCCGTGAACTAGTGAGTGGCCCAAGGCAGGTTCTCCACTATTCACTCAACTCTCAACTCTCAACTCTCTTATGACAAGTGGCCGAGCTCGAACCGCCGACCCTCCAAGCGGCACTGTGCAACACTACACTAGCGCCATCTAAAGGTGACAGCTCGAACTAAATGAAACTTGGTACCGTAACCAAACGGCACAATATTTTATTTATTTTGCTATAAAAACTGCAAAAACATTGGCCTTTTCTGGCATTCTCAACAGCCCTACCTTAACTAGTGGTAGTATTTTTTACAGGAAAGTAAAGAATTTAAAACAAAAATTAATTTAATTAGAGTAAGCAAATTGGTTCCAGACATTTGTCAACTTATGCCATGTCTGCAAGGGAAAATAACAATAGTACAGTGTCTCCCATACATAAAACTACAAAACCATCCTTAAGGAAGAACTTTTAGTATTTTTTTTCTTTTGAGTGAAGAGCAGGTGCTACAACCTACTGAAAGTACAGTAAAACCTTGGATTGCGAGTAACTTGGTCTGCGAGTGTTTTGTAAGACGAGCAAAAATTTTCAATAAAGTTTAACTTGATAAACGAGCGATATCTTGCAATACGAGTAGTACTATGGTTATGCTTTGTCTGCCGAGCAGTGTCATTGGATATGTTCTTTGTTAAAGTCACACAAAAATAAAAATATTCCAGTGATCCAACATATAGTAGTGATTCCGTTAGTGACAGTGAAAGTTGACCTAAACAATAACACACCTCCTCCTCTCATCTCTCGTCTACCTCACACCAGTCACGATTAAATTTAATTAATAAATTTTATTACAGTACAGTTACATTTAAATAACGAAAATAAAAAATGTATTAATCATTTTCAGATTAAATAGTTTTGGGTTGTGGGACGAATCATCTGAGTTTCCATTATTTCTTATGGGGGAAATTCGCTTTGATATACGAGAGCTTTGTATTACGAACACGTTTACGAAACGAATTATGCTCGCAATCAAAGGTTTTACTGTATTGTATTTCAAAATTTAAAAACTCACCTTATTGGTCATTTACAATCAAATGCACATCAATGGTGTGATAATTTCTCTGGGCCCAATAAAAAAACAAATGCTACAGGAAAAAGAACACAAAACCGTGGGAGTGCGTATTGCAAGAGCTGTCTAGAGTGGAGTAAAAGAAGACAAGAGGTGGCAAATATTTTGAACATTTTAAGTTTGCACTGCTTAAATCATGCCGATGTTGGTGATTTTAATCCGTGTAAAGATTTTTTCAGAGCATTTAGAAAAAAAATATATTTTTTACCATGAATAGCAAACTATGTGATATTTTAAGCACAGTAAATCCAGTAAATAGCCATCTCCCCCTTGTGTCTGTTACAGCAGGAAAAATTAAAAAATTAAATAACTTATGTGATTACTTTTGTTGATGGTGTTCAGACTTTTATTGTGAATGACATTTCATGATGTGGTACCGCAAACAAGGGATACCTTCTTGTTGAAAAACTACACAATGCCCTTGGAAGTTCAAGTATTTAGTTAAAAGAGCACATGAATGGTATGATATTTGATGGGAAATATTTTGATCTTTGTGTAGACAAAAAACTGGCAGGACTGTGTGAAAATTGTAATAATGATTTTTTACTTCCTATGTGGGTCATAGCTCATAGGTTAGAATGTGTGTTGAATGCTGTTCATTAAGTTAAATAGTTAATGTGGATCTGTATTCAAGTTTAAGCTATAGGTAATCTAAATTACAGGTGGGGTATTGGATCTGAAAATCTGCTTACATTAGCTGAAGAAATAGAAGTGGACATATTAAATCCAAAACCATTCCAGCACACTCCTTTTGTTCAAAGTGAAATCAGAGCATTGGAACTGAGAAAGTTTTCAAAGCCCAGTTTTATTTTTTGACTATTTGGCATGATTTTACATATTAGAGTTGATCACAAAATTCATTTGTATCTGTCAGAATGTAAATGTGTGTATTTAGACAATCTTCCTATCACTCAATAATGAAATAGATTCTATTAAAAGCAATATTTATCAGGACTGCTTATTGCTAAATGAAAACGACCAGCATTCAAGCTGTTCCCTGAATCTATTGAAGATTCAACTAGTTGAGCCGTCACTTTCTGAAGAGTGTAAGGAGTTGTTTGGTACAGTAGGTACACTTAATGTAAGCAACTTCAAAAGTGTCAGGAAAAAGGAAACCCTGTGAAAAACTTTAATGGAGACACTAGAACATAGAATGAGAGTCTCCAATTGTAAAAAAAAAAAAACGCGAATATGTTTCAGCAGCAAGTACTTGACGAGCACTTCGATTTCAGACAAAATTTTAAAGCAGAAAATTCAAGAGTCCCAATGAACACTCACAACTTTGGTTAGTGAAAATCGTGGATTTGCATAACTACTGATGTAATAGCTTCTCAATTTTGATACCTTAAACACATTTTTTTTCAAAATCCTACGGTTTATGGAAGTTAAAGTGAACTTGATGGTTTTTGATAATATTGTAATAAAGAAGTCAATCACAAATGAAAAAAGTTTCATCAAATTTCTGACAATCTTTATGTCCTGGAGAATTACATGAAAATATTCTGTGAACCAATGTGTGAATCAGTTGGATCAGAGATAGGCAACCACTTACACAACCACAACATTTAGTATCACTCTCTTTTTCATGAAGTTTTCATTTCTTGGAATAGCCCACCTGTACACAAAGTTTTTATGTTTTCTAAAGGAATCCTTAGACAGGCATTGCAATAGAGGAAAGTACCACTTTACCAGGTTTTCTTCTAGTTCTCGCATGAAGGTCTACAATCGTCAAAGGTCATTGACAAATTTCACAAGGAAATCAGAAGGCTGCTATTTTTTGGAGACAACTAAATTTTGTATAAGGTAGGCTTATGTAATTATTTCATTTATTTATTAGAGGTATTTCATGTGCACTTTCTTAACTGACTGATTATATACGAACATTATCAATTCTATGAGCAAGAGCAATAAAGCTTATCAATTTTGCTGGGAAAAGTATTTTCACATACCTTTCAGGTTTCTTTTACATGCCACTCTCGGCATGTGACCAACGACTTTAGTTAACCTCCAAAGGAAGTTGTGTTATGAATTTTTAACACTCAAGAAAAATCTACTATGCAATTAAACGTGTAATTAAAAGAATGTTTAAATTTGAATTTTCCAAACTATGTAATAATAATTAATTATTCCCTCTGGCCTCCATAGTTCAATTTTTTACTGTGTTCATTGTGTTTTTTGGGGAAATTTTGTGTGAACATTTTATGTTCTGGGGAAATGGGTCTCTGAACATATTCTGCGACCCTGTGACCAGGTAGCCTGATTAATTATGCCACCTGGCTGCAAAATTTTCTGGAGAGAACAGGGGAGCTAATAAAAGTGTATCATTCAAATATGAGAGAACCTTGTCCATATCATATTTGGCAGGAGTTTAATTATTCATGTGGTGCAAGGTGAAATAAAATACTAAGTCTTTAATATAGGTGCAGTCCCAAGATATCCCATGATTCTTATGAATGGACATATGTCATGTAATCTGCAGTTGTAACTTTCAATTAATTATATATATTCATATATAATAACACTTATAACCAGGGCTTGGATTTTGATGACTGACATGTCATCATTTTTTAGTCCATCAGAGGCAATGCTCAGTTGTACATAAACTTTGTTCATGATCCCATGGCTGTGGAAATGTATATTTTATAGATCATTTTTTGTCATTTTTTGCCATTTCAGATTTTCAGGTCATTTTTCTAGTTTTTTTTTGTTTAATAAATCATTTTTAAGCATGTTTTTGGAAAGTAAATTTAAAATTGTTTGAAAATTACTCTAAAAAGGTTATATATGAATTATCAGTGCTTTTATAAAACATTAATATTCAAACAGTAGATCTTTTACCACACACTTGTTGAATGAAGAAGATAATGTATGAGTCCAAATGAACTTGGTGCCCCTTTACCTGCATGCTTATAAAATCCACATTCCTGGTGATACCTTCACTACACTTAAGTTGGAAAGGGTTGCAGGGGGAGGGGAGAGCAATTTTTAGAGTTCAAATGAACTTTGTAGCGTCTTTACATTCCTGGTGAATCACTCACTATACCATGTCTGGAAAGGGCTGCAGGGGGATGAGGAGCTATTGCTTTTAAAGCAGGTATTTTATTCCAATGTTAAGTAGAACAAATGAATTTAGCTGTCAAAAAATTCTAAATGCATAATTTTCATTTATAAGTGCACGTTATATTTATTAGTTTGCAATCATTTTATGTGTATTTAGAATGCTTTTAACCAAACCATCTAAAGTGAGTCATCTGAGGCAAGTTATTACTGAATTTAGAGAGGATATTTTTTCTACAGAGAGTGAAATACTTTTCTATAAAATATGTGAAGTATAAGTGGCTGGAATCATATAAAAGATTCAACAGCATAGGAGTCGCAACAAGCGTGTCTGTAGTACCCAGAATATCGATAAAAAGAAAAATTCTCAATTATTACTTGCACAAAATGCATTCACGAATCAAGAAAAATCCTCAACATTTTATATAAATTTGTGCGACGTTCTGGTATCTGCAAACATTCCTCTGTGGAACCTGAGCAATGTTAAACTAAAGGATTTCCTGGGACTGTATATGGGTCATTCTATTACAGACAAGTCCACACCGAGGAAAAAGTGGAGATGGACAGACAAAGAGAGATATTTTTGCTTACGTGTATAATTTAAATCATAACTCTAGTAATAAATACATCTTATTATGGAATTTCAATCAAATTTTTTAAGTCATTTTTTGCACATTTAAAGTCATTATTTAGAGTTTTTAGCGTCATTTTATAGGTCATTCTTTGGCAATTTTAAGGTCATCAAAATCTGGGCCCTGTTTATAATATAGTGAAATGTTATTAAAGTTGACTGCAAAAATAGTTTGTATTTTCTAAAACATGCTCCAAATTTCCATTTCTAATAAAATCGAGGTAGATTTACATCCTCACTTATGTCAAAGCACCTGTAAAAATAAAAATACTAAGCTTATATTGTTTACATAGTTTATACCAAAAGAGATTAATTTCTTCAAACAGTTGTTTTCTTAAGGAAGATATTATTTCTTTCTTTTGTAAATTATCCTTCTGAAAGCACTCCTCTTCCATTTTATTGCATTGCAGCACTTGTTTATTTTTATTCTGCAACACATCCTTATTATGCATTTCTTGCAGTTGTTTACGATTCAGAAAGTGATTTGTCTGTCTCCGGGAAAACTGTATTAAAAAATACAACAAACTGTTACATATAAACACTTTAGTTAAAAGAATAAAAACATATATGTTATTTTACCATTTTGTGCTTTCCAGTGAGTTTATTACTGATATTCATAAAACTGAAAAGAGGAGAGTATAAAAATAAACAGAAAAACATGCTAGCATATATAAAATAAACTTAAGGTGGAATGGATAGGAAAGTGTGTTAAGGTAGAGTATATTCACCACCCAAGTATACTTGAATGACAGCTCAAAACATTACTAGAAATAGTCCCTAATGTATCCCTTCCCCAAGAGCTGACATATATCACTTTGGATAGCTGTAATGAAAACAAAAGGTAATGCATGAATGTTACAGTTAACTAGAGTAATTTAGGCCAATATTACTTATATTTATTTGAGGTCAGGGACAAAGCCTATTTATTGTTGTATTCCACTTATAAAAATATTATTCCGAGCACTTTCACAGAAGATTTAACAAATATAGCTTCAAAATGGCGACCAACGAATTTAAACCATGTGATTGATCATGAAGCAAACAAGTTCTTTACAATGGTACACCCACATAGTATACAAACATATTTTATTCAGTTAAATATTTCAAAATAAGATAAAATAATAATAAAATAATTTACTATACATAAAAAAATTACAAGTATTTTCTCTTTTACAATTAAATATGATGCATGTATTAAAAGGTATTATTGTATGGACTATATTACACATTATAGATAAAATTATAAAATGAAAAATAAGTACCTTTAATTATGTTTAAAATATTGTTTTGAATTAAGTAAAAAGAAATGATAAAAAGTAGTGAGATAGTGTGAGAAAAAACGTTATTTTAAATGTAAAATATAACATGTACGTGATTAAAAAAACTTATCATTTATAACAAGACAATGATCTATTACAAGTGTTGACAAACCGAAGCCTAAACATATGATTTTTCAACTGTCATTCAAGTAAAACGCTTTGGTGACCAGACTAAGTATATTTGTAATTTTTATAACAAAACACGTTTTTGACCAAAATAAATAAAATATATCTCCAGTAGATAAATATGGTTTATTTTACTAAACATAGTAATCATCATAACAGTTCTTGAATATTTTTAATGAGAAGTGCAGAATTTGACTAGGACTCTTTCTTTTCATTTAAAAGGTTTCTAATCAAATGCCACTATATTTATTTTAATATTCAACAACTGTTGAGATAACTAACTTACATGTGTAAAATTAAACTAACTGTAACTAATGAGGGAATATTTATTTATTTATTTTGCCCGAAAATGGTGGTCTGTTAAAAAAAACTGCAAAAATACTGACCTTAACTCACATTCCCTTTCATCCCAACTTAAATGTTGATCTGTTGAATCCTACCCAGGAAATATAAGTGGGTTATAAGTGTGTGTTATCATTGTCAGGGTGGCTCAAGAGACAAGAAAGCAAGCGGCTGCTAGGGGTTAAGTTGTTTCCTTGAAGACAAATTAAACTTTTTACCTGCAACATTTAATAAATAGTTATAAGCTATCATGTATGTATAAGCCAACATTCTACACATATCTGTTCACTAATAATGTAACTTGAGTGTAGTAAAGTCTGGTAAGCCAAGGCAAGTGCAATAATTAGCTGCTATGGCCACATCCTATGATGCAGTATTGGCTGAAAGTTCACCAGTCACCCACACCGCCATATCTCAGCTCACCACTTTGACATACGTATCTTAAATTCATCAGTATCCATGGGTTGGAAGACTTTTTTTTAGCACCACGTTTTAATACCCATTCATGCTATACTATGTATACTTATGGTTTTAGGAACTAAGAATATTATATTTAAATGAAGTGTACCTGCATTTGCATGGAGGGAGAGTGGAAAACAATTTTGGAAAACCCACCATCCGTACACCTGACCGAGATTTGAAACTAAAGCTCCCCGCCAACATCAGTCTAGTCTACTGCGAGAGTAGCACCTTAGACCATGCAGCCACCGAAGGGGGTGCCAGTAAACTGTTTGCCTTGATTTCAGTTACTGTATTATGTTATTATCAGTATACTTAACGACTATAATAGCTTGGCTATTTAATCTATCATAATATGTGAATTATTACAATAAGTTATTGTACTATTGGCAGCATAAAGACCTCCCGAGTTGAAGGTGGCTACGTTACCTGGCAGCATGTAATCTTAATTGATCGTTCATATGTAGCTAACAATTTCTGCACGTCCATTACCTCTGCCTTAAAATATGAGTGAAGAATGGCCTTGAGCACGGGACGACTCTTGGATAGTTTAGTGGTTAGAGTATTGGGGTACTAAGCCAAAGGTCCCGGGTTTGATTCTCATGCCCAGGTGTCATTTTTCAATTTAAAGCAGATGCGGCTTTGTGAATTTTAGTGTATAAGGCATCAGCCATTGCTATAAATGATTATGTATTGTTCTTAAGATGATAACACATGTTTGGACTGTTTAGTATTAGTATGGTGTAAAAGCATGGTGTAAAAATATAAAATGTATTTTAAAATAGTCTGACATTACAGATGCTATGAGATAAAGATAAGTGTCACTAACAAATATCCCCAGTTGTTTGAAAATAAATATATATATAAAAAACATGGACTGTAAAATTGTTTAGTTAAATGTTGTAATTTAAAAGTTTAAATATACAAAGATAGTGCTATTTATATCTCAAGCAAGTATGCATATAAATATTTCTATGTTTTATGAAGAATTTTGTTTTTAGCAATTAGAAAGGCAATTATAATATTCAATACTGTGGGTTGGGAAACTAACCTCACGAAAAATTGGTTGTGTTGCTCTCCACTGGTGATATAACTTGAGTTCTAATTCTCGATCATGTCTTTCTCTTTCTAAACGCTTACATTCAGAAGCAAACACATGAATATCATTGGTATTAAGGCTTTTGTTATTATTTTCTTCTCGTCGCTTTTCAAACATCTTTTCTTCTTTTGTGATCAGATCAGCAAGTTTACTTTTGCGTAGCAGAAGGTTTAACTTCTTGTGTTGCCTATTGGTGGCTAGTATATACTGTTGTTGCCTGTAAAAAAAAATTGTTTTATTCAATAATGCTATTAATGACATATGTTTTGTCTATTCAACATCAAAAGCAACAGAAGTTTATCTATATACAAAACATAAACTTTGATGAAATTTGGTATAGTTATAGAATAATATTTAGTATAATTGAGAAGTGTAAGGAAATGTTATTTAGAGCATACTTCATACCTATAGTTACGAATGCAGCGGAAACTCGGACTTTGGATGTAAGAGAAACAAGGAATGTGGAGGCCATGGGAATGAAGTTTTGAGGAGAATGCTAGCGGTCACCAGAAGAGATAGGATTATGAATGAAGATGTACACTCAAGAGTTGGGGTACATGAGATAGTGTAATGATATGGAATTATACATCTCATTAATTTATTATTCACATTTACAATATTATAAATGAGAGCGGGTCGTAAGATTTGTGTTAAGTTGTTAAGTTGCAAGGTATTGAGACATCTTTCTACGTCTCTGTTTGAAAAGCCAACGCAGTTTTGTAAACAGAAATGCACCTAGATGACTGCACTTATAACTTATCTCTATATCATGTAAAATATTCAAGAATTTAAATCTCAAAGGTGGAAGAAAATTTAAATTCTTATAATTTATATCAAACACCTAAGTGTTACTATCACTAAATGGACATGACTGCTTAGTTAATTCACTTTTGACACATGATATTAAAAACATTATCTTTGTTTTAAGAAAAATATTGAATGTAAAAAGATGAACTACTGTACTGTGACTTAAGATTAGTAGCTTGTCGTAGGCTTTTCATAAAAAAATTTTTTTAAAGAGATCTTTTAACTAATGAATCATCAGTTTGGCTACAAAATGTCAGAAATAATATTCCCTGATTTTCGCTGCTTCAAAAATCCTAGTTTCCTTGAATAAAGCCCAGATTAGGATTTTTAAAGATGTTTAAAAGACCTCAAAATACTCGATCTACTATTGGTAATTTTTGAAATGTATTTAAAAGTAGATTTAATTGAGGACATTGATAAAAAAAATACATTGTTTGAATAAGATGCAGCTTGGGCATCTATTTTTCCAAGACAACTAAATATACGATTTTCCCTGATTTACTACAGAATTCCATGACATTTTTCAAATTTGTTTGGCAGTTTTAAAGTTTCTGACATTTCTAGGATTTGTATATTTTCCCTGGCTGTCGCCATCCTGATTTTGGAACCGCTAAATAAACCAAAAATAAACCCAAAAGTTATTCAAATAAACAAAGTCTAAAACAATTTGTTCAAGGTTATCAAACACCTAAGCTCAGTTGGTAAAGTGTCTTACATATAGATTTATGGATCAAAGATTTCAATAGTGGTGAAATTCTAAAATGTATCATTGTGAACTTAGTTAAATCCAAAAGTGTTGAATTTAACATACAGGAGTTTGTTGTTGCTGTTGCACTAACATAACATTAAAAAAAATATATGATAAAATGACAAAATTTCAGGAAATAGAATATTAACTAAATATACTCTGATTTTTACTTTTTGGCTTCATTTCAATGATTTTTTTTTTATGTTGACAAGTATCTTTTTTATGGTTTAGTGCTAGTTTTAAAATAATAAACAAAGACTAAGCAAAGTATGAAATTGCCTATCTTAGTTTGACAGAATGAAATGTCATTTGTGGCAAAATATGTTCCCCAAACAAAAGAATGCAGTCCTATGGGTTCATACCTAAAAGTGTAGAAATCTGGTGCAGTCCAGCTAGTGTGCTTAGAAGACATCAGATTACAACTATTGAAATAGTCCTTGATTACATTCCAAAAAGCCTGGTGCTGCTCCATGCATCTACGACTTTGAATTAAGTGGTTCTGAGTTTGGGTCAATGGTCTCTTGATATGGGGCTGAGACGACATGAGAGCCATGATGCAACTGTTTGTGGTTTGTGATTATAAAAAAAAAAGATTTAATAAAATGTTAACCATAGGACAACACACATATCCTAAAAATTCCCTTCTAGTGAAAGGTATATGACTACTACCCGAGAATAAAACAAACTTATTTACTTACTCTAAGGAATTAGGAACAGGAAAGTTCTGTGCCACACTTACAAAAGTACACCACTTTGAGCTAGTTCCACCCAGTCCACCTCATTACACCCTATCTCTTTCAAGTCCAGTCAAATGTTATCCTCTATGTCCAGGAATTCCTGAACATGGTTATAGAATCTCCCATTCACACTGCATGTCCTGCCCACCATAATTGACAATACTCGATTTACCTAACAATGTATTGTGATGAGTACAGGGTATGTTACCTCCTCCCCTCCCCAGTCATAATGTAAGGTTACAAAAACCACATTTCACATCCCTAAATAACAACCAATAAAATTAGTGTTTTGTATATTCTGAGTTTTACTTTTCTTGATAGCAGGTGAGATGTTAACAACTTACTGACCCAAGTAATAGCATGCATTCCCAGACTTTATTATTTTTCTGACAAGATGTGTATTAATCACAACTTGTGAATGTGTGGAATGCCAGGCCTCCACCGTGGTTCAGATTCCACGTTAAAACTGTAGGTCCTCCATTTCATCTCACAATCACCCTACCATCACACATTGCGTAAGTGCGTATAACCTGAACGGGTAGTAAGACGCAGTGATATTATTTTTCTAATTTCTAATCTAATATTCTAATTGCTAGTTAAAATTGTTCCTGAATATTTAAGCTCACTAACCCTGTCAAATGATATGTTATTCACAGTAATCTTTAAATTATCGACCCCAATCTGTGTTCTCTGTGTGATCATATACCTAGTATTTTCAGTGTTCACTTATAAACATATTTCCTTACTAGTTTTAGATAAAATTTCTGCATTTCTTGCAACAGATTCCTTACTATTGCCCAACAAAGCTAAGTCATCTGTGTATCCTAATAGCTACAATGTACTGTTAGTGTTAACCCTTCCAATTTCTCTGGCATTATTCTAATAGCATACTCTAAGGTTAGATTAAAAAGTAATGGGGAAATAGGTAGTAAATATAAACACCACCAAGACAATATTTGAGTTTGCTACAGAAAAAAAAGCAAGATGTTCAAGGCATGGTTACTTTAAACTTTTGCCTTTCACAATACCTTGTTAAATAGTTGGTTCAAGCAGTGGCGTTTATTCACTGGAAGCAACACTTACCTAAAATTAAGGAGGGAATAAAGAAATAAGAGGAAAATAAAGCTTAAACAAATTATTATAATTAGAAACCTCTCCAACAAGTATACTGAGTTGAGGTGGCAGCTCTTCTTTCTTAGAGCAAGCAGTTCTTTCTCAGACTGATCGGCCAGCCAGCTGGTCTCGCTGGCTTTTTATTTCTTCGATTGTTTGTTTCCGGGTCTGTCCGGCCCTCATTGGGGAAAGGGAAGCAAATTCCCTAGGCAAGGATTTGCACATGAATTTACTATTGTGGTTGGTGTATGTTTAGTACTGTTAAAATCTTATTTTTGGGTTGTTTTCAATGATATTGTTTCTAGATATAATTATGGTAATTCTATCACAAAATAATGTATTTATCACCAATTTACAGTAAGCTAAGTTTAGTTTTATTTTGTTTGATCCTCCAAGGGAAGTAGTTTGTTTCTTTGCGCACAGTAGTAGAATGATAAGTGTGTCAACAAGTGCACCAGTAGAAGAGGAGGGCCTCTGTGTCAAAATTCATAAGTAATATTTTGAAGCATAGTTTTTCGTACCAGTTTTTTGATCCATTCCATCTTCAGGCAACCTACATAAAAAAAACTTTGACATTTCAATACTTAATTTTATGAAAGTGTATAGTAATTATCGGTGTGTAGGGTTGGCGGAAAATTATATAAGTGACCTTACTATTTACTAATGATAATAACGTGTAGATTGCGTGTAGAATAAATCCAGATTCAAAGCTATTATAAGGCAGGCCATTGGTCATAGACTACTCATTTGCAGGCCTTAACCCAAGAGAAAACTTCGTCAATCGTAAATTGACCATTATTATTATTATTATTATTCTTTTTATTTGAGTTATAGCTACGATTATTATTTAAATATATGTATAATTTAATGGTTGTGGTAATATTTCTAAGATCACCAATTATTTTGTTTTATTCCATACATAGTTTGTGTCACCCCCTTTCCTTCTTTCTCATAATATTTTTAACTATATAAAAAACAGTGTGGGCTTCCTATTAAGCTACCGGCCATCAGAGCCCCTTAATTGTAGCCTCATTGCTTCCCTTTGTCCAGAATTGACCACGCACCACTGGAGTCAAGCAAATATTTTCTAAATTGTCAATAAAAGAGGTCTAGTTATATTCTATAAAAAGCTGGCTTTTTTTGTATCTAATAATAATTATAAGTGTATAGTAAATATATATATATATATATATATATATATATATATATTTTACCTTGTTCTTAAATGAAAGAGTAAACGTTATTGACCAGGTTAGGAGTTATTTAATTATTTATTTATTTATTTATTTATTTATTTATTTAGCACCGCGTCTTACTACCCGTTCGGGTTATACGCTTAAGTACTAATTACGCTAATGGATTGGGAATTGGGAAGGTTGAATTTAGATGAAGTGAACCCGCATTTGCGTGGAGGGAGAGTGGAAAACCATTTAGGAAAAGCCACCCTCAGTTCACCCGACCGAGATTCGAACCTAGATCTCCCCGTCCTCGGCGGTCGAGTTCAACACGACTAGCGTGTTAGCTAACTACGCCACCTTGGCGGGTCAGGTTAGGAGTTAAAAGGCTAGTAAAATGTTTAACTATTGCACATTAAAATACTTTTGTTAACAAGTTGTGACTTTTTTAAATAATTACTTTCTAAAATTTGCCTCTTTTTTTTGGTCATTGTGATTTTATTTCTAGTTTTTAAAATTATATAGAAATATTTTACAATAGGCCTATAAACTTTGTTCTCATTGGAAACTTACTTCGGTTACTGTGTAATAGATGGTGAAAATAATTTTAAAAATATATAGAATCGCGTCTTATCTGTCTATTATTCCCTATTTTTTTTAATATAATAATTTATGTGTGAGCTTATCACAACAAAGATATTAGATATTTTATATACTGCTCTTTAGATAAAAGATGTATCAACTATCAAACAATTAAAACAACGAATGTTTGTTTAAAACAGGCAGGCCAATGATTTAGCACTAAAACTAACTTAATATTGGATACAAAAGATATTTTCCATTAACAGTTAGTTGAACTAAAATTAAAAAATAAATATATAATATTTTAAGATTAGAAATGTTGGTTAAATAATAATAGTTTTTGACATTTCACATCCTCAGTGCATTAGCGTAGTAGATAAAAAATATAGGTCTCTGAGTTGACCATACCATTTTGTAAGAGAGAAGGAAAATTTCGGTAATCTCTTTCTCTCTTACACCTATTCAAGGCAATGTGGCAATTTGACATTGTTCATTAATTTGATTGAATATATGAGATACATCAATGTGTGAGTAGTTAAATTAAATAAATATGTTAGTAAAAGCTTTGAAGAGCATATCAAAGTTCGAAACTGGTTAGTTTTTTCTTTAAATAAGTTGATGTAGCCTAATATATACGATGATTTTTCAAGGAAGCGCGGTTGTGAGGCTTTATCTCGTACCAGAATCCTACCCTATGGTTGTGTTTAGGTAGGACAAAAGACCTTCCAGAAGGAAATGTCTACTTTCGTTCTAAATGGCCGTTTATCCTACCAAAATATGATATATATGATAGTATTCTAATACGAAATAAATCCTTACAGATTGGGATTATTACTAAAATCAGGGTTTAGTAGATACCGTACTTCCTACAAGCCTATAACCTAAATTATCATTTGAACGTAAGACTTCTACACAAAATATATCATTCAAACAAATTTAATACAGTGTTTAGCTAACCTGTTTCATTATAGTTATCAAACTTTCAACAAAATATGGTTTCTGAAAGCAATATACAAGATATGAGACAACTTTTCTTTAAAAATGGTAATATAATAATACTTTCTACAAGCCTATAGCCTAAGTGATAGTTTAAATGTATGGCAACTACACAAAGTTTGTCATTCAAACAAACGTAATCAAGTTTTAAGATACCTTATTCATTATATTTATCGAATCGATAATATGATTTATGAAACCAATATACAAGCTAATAACCAACTTTAAATATAAGTGTAGTCTTGTCAGACTGTAAACAACATTGATGATAACTACATATTTAAATATGTTAAATTTTTCTTTCATATTTATACAGTATTACCTGTAAAACTGAATTGTATATCCTTTGATGCAAATGCTTCTTCAGGAAAATGTGATATAATACTTCACTATTTTCAAACAATAACACTTTTATTCATCAGAGACGTTTTCGCATAAGAACATTGAAAGAAACCGTTAAATCTGTCCCCCCACAGAGTATCAGACGATAAACTTGAACGTCACGCTTTTGTCCTTGGCAATGTGTATGTGTATGTCAATCCAGTTATATTATAGAGATCAATGGCTGTAACTAATAACTATACTTTTAAATTGGACCGCTACATGGCGGGCTGAATCACTAATGAATATTCATAGATCCCATCATCTATTCCAGTAGGGCTATTATAACCACGATGCAAAACGAATTTGCGACCGTTAGCAGAGACATTAGACTTTGCATCAAAAAATATAATGGCCGACCACTTTGCGAGCGCAAATATTTTCACAGTAGAGTGACGCTAAGTTGCGCAGACATTTTACTTGTCCTTTGGTTTGCCTTACGAGGTTAGTATGTTTGTTAGGTTTTGTAATTTATTAGGTGTTTTGTGTTAGGTACCTGATTTAAACTTACCATATCATTAGCCCAATATAATAATCTCCAAACCTTTTTGTGTGTATTTCACATAATCTAACTTTAAATAGACCTATATCATAATGTAGGCCCAAAGTGTGGATAGTACGCTTACACTGAATATTAAAAGAATATTTTTTTTAAACATAACACTATCAGAATGCATTATTATTCACCATATACACACTGATAGTTGGGACATTCCAATATTAAGATTAATTGTTTGTAGGTTTTATAGTAGGTGGAGGTTAGCTAGGCTTCAACATATTTGGGATGTTAGTAGTTTGTTGACCCACCTCATCAGTGTTGCCAGGTCTTAAAAAATATTTCGTGAGATCAAAGTAGAAAAAGTTATGATATTTTATAAAAATTTCAGGAGTTTTTTTTTTTAAATCACACATAATAGTATAGTAAATCTAATAAAAATTTTCTAAACAAAAGTGATGAGAAAAAAAATTAAAATAGTTATTGCACTCACCAACTCCTTTAGTAGTAAGTACTGTTGGCTTTTTTTTATATAAGACTATAGTTTCTCAAAAATAATAAAGCGTAGGTTTGGTAGGGTTGCCAAATTGGCCTTTATTATGTCAAAATCTATTGGGTTCTTTTTCAGTCTTTCTGGTATCAGAAAATTGATTTGGCTTGTTTGACCTTTTTTCTGTAATTTTTTAGAATAATCACGCGAAAATCACATGCCATCCCCTTTAAAAAAAAAATTATGCTCCAAAATGGTAATACAAAAACGTTTTCGTCTTACTAAAATCGGAATAAAATATTTGTGAAATCATAAGCCCAGATACTAGATAGCACACTAAAAATATTATTTAGAGCTAGTCAAATGTTTACAGTAATTTTTTACCTACATGAGAAATATGTTTTAATGCTGTAATTGTAAGGTATATTCACTAAATAAAGGATTATCCCATATATAAATATAAACTAATCAATGCTTAATTTAATTTAACGCTATTTAATAATGTATATTTTGTTTTAGGAACATTCTTTCTTGGGTGTTTGTTGAATATTGAAGTTTGTATATAGCGTCTTTTCAGTTTGTTATTAATAATTTATTGCCATAAATCAGAATATACGCAATATAAAGAATGAATTTTAATTGACAGTTGACTAATTTATGTTTAAATTTGTTTCACCTTTTCTCTAGTATTGCTTAGCTTTGAATTAGAATTATACTATGGTAGTCGTCGGCTTCTTCCTATGTAATAAAGTATTTACATTTTTCACTGGAAAAAGCTAAAGTGAAAAAAAAAGTAAATCCTGTTTGCCGTAATATTTTGGGAGGTTCCTACTTAATTTTGAATTTTCTGGGATAATTTATAACTTTATGAAATCTCATGAAATTTCGGGAGACCTGACAACACTGAACCTCATGGGGCAACATTGACCAAGACGTTAGCCTCTTTGGTCTAATTTTCCAATGGTGGGGAGGTTGGGATTTGAATCCTAGCCGGGTCTGATGAGCAATTTTATTTTTCTAAAGATTTTCCCACTCTCCCTCTACACAAATCCATATTCTATAACTCAACCTTTATTATCTAAGTATGCCCTATAAGGGTAAAGTCATGGGCAGACCAGTTGACAAGATAAAAAAGGTAGGCCTAATCTGTTTAAGAATCCTCAACAAAACTTTAATAATGTAAGCCTATTGAAACTAAATCTTACATAGGCCTACAGTAGTAATTACTTTCCACAATAATGCGAGTTGTAGGCCTATGAAATATTGCTGCCAAGACTGGAAATAACCAAATTAGGCCCTATCTTAATGTTTACATGCGGTTTGGCTTAGGCCTAGGTGTCCATATGACATATTTTTGTATGTCAGAGTTTCTGACTTGTTTTTCTATGCCCATAAGGAATAGTTTAGAATGTTAGAGATCTTGCTCTATTTTTCTATGTCCATAAGACATAGATGTAAATACCTGGACAATGATCAGATGCCCTATACTGTATAACCATGCTCCGGCTAACCTAATGCTTAGGATCATATTATGGTGGAAATCAGGTTATCTATTGATGTGTTTCATGACCTAGTTGGGTCTTTGACTGATACCAGTCTCTAAAATTTCTTATGGTGTACCTTTCTACGGTGTTCAACCTGTGGGTGTGCTACTAGTCCTGAGTAATGGCCCGCGGGGTATAGTTTATTTTGTCCGGCCCCCTTTAGGCGCCGTTTGAATTAGTTAATGTTTAACTGTTTGCACTAGATATAGTGTGTCTAGACATGGGTAGAATGTTAAATATACTTTTGAATGACCAGGCAGTATCAATGAGGAATAGACCGGACATAGTATCTTAATGGCCTAGATTCCTGGTAGCTTGCCAATAACTATTTGTAAACCTATAGTTCCTCTCCTAGGAGCGGATTCGTTGTATCTCATAACTCACTATGGGGCTAACTCATGCTAGCTAGCTCATTTAACTACCAACGTTGTAACTATTTAAACTAGAACTTGCTAGAATTTGGTATCGTTAACTATTATTCATGTAAATGTCCTTCAGGTCTAAGTCTAGTAGTCGCTAGGCTGGATTGTTGCTTAACCTTAAATTAATAATTGCTTCCTATTTAAATTGCCGTTGTGTTGAGGCAGATGCACCTTCGTAGTGGAATGTGTGTTAGTTCTACTTTATCGAGTTACTTCCATTCGTAATATAGATTCTACCATACTTGTGTTGATTGCAGGTATAACCTAGATGTTTCTCTTTATATATTCCCTATTGGGATAACTATTTATAGAGTAAATGATTTAATTTCCTTTAATACACAAAGCACTGTTTTGTATATGTTTTCGTCAAACCATTTGTAATTCATTCAACTTGTTTACATTTAAATAAACTAATTGTTAAACTTGTATATCTTTCTTATGCTTGATCCTTCCCATCCTTGATTAGATATAATTGTAAATGTATTCGTCACTTCTTCTATTAGATAGGAGAAACGGCGATACTGTTTAATAAGGTAATTTCATTTGTAAAATAACTGAAATTTCAAGAATAAAAAATAAACTATTCAAATAAATCAATAAATACTCTATTGAATTTAAGGGTAATTTCCCTTAAATATTGGTGGGGACGTGTCCCCTCTACCAGGTACGTCCATACTAAAAACTATTTAAGTAGTACTAATGTCTATACAAATGAAGCAAGGTCCGCCTATTTAAAAAGGTCATTTTATTTGTAAAATAACTGAAATTTCAAGAATAATAAAAAAAATCTAATTAAATAAATCAATAAATACTCTATTGAATTTAAGGGTAATTTCCCTTAAATATTGGTGGGGAAGTGTTCCCCCCGTTCCCTCTACCAGGCACGTCGATGATTATTGCAGGCCTCAGTTTAGAAATCACAGGCACAAAGTTAATCCATCAAGGTCATTAGACAAGACTCATAAGGTTTTCCTGCCCTTGAGTGTATTACTTTAATTACCACACACTTGAAATACATAGTCTAATTTAGACTAATTTATACTTACCTAGCCCCCAATTCAGTGGCCAAACGGTTTGCCTAATGATGATGGGTATATTGGGGTTCGAATCCGGATCAAGTCTACAGAGAGTGTTTTTTCCTAAATGGTTTCCTACTATCTTTCCACGAAAATTCAAGTAGATTACATCTAAATTGCTTCCGTCTCCATCTCTAACACATTAGATTAATTATAATATATGCGTATAGCCTGAACAGGTAGTGAGACGTGGTTATAAAAAAATGTATCTACATAAACTTGCAAGATGCCATTAATATGTAACCCATGACTTTGTGATCGTCTCTTTAGGAGTTTGCTATCTTATATTTGGATCGCAATTTAACTCTACTATTTTTATTCATAGAGTTTTATAATACTGTCTGCTACAGGGATTTATAAAATAATATTTAGTAGTGGTGGTGCTAATTAACATTTTAGAAATAAAGTTGTTTTTATCAATAATTTTAAATAGGAACTGTTACCATAGTTTTTACACTTATTGAGCTGTTGGCTTATATTATATTTTCAAATTGATTTTTCCTGTCCGTAATTATAAACACGTATGCACACATTTAGATTCAAAGGCTCAAAATATTAATTTCGTTAATTTTTGTATCTTAAGGTTTGTACTAAGACATATTTAAATATTTTTACCCACAACGTCATACACATACATATTAATTACTTCAATGTGGTAATAATGAGTAAAATATAATTTAGGCTAAATGTACCCGCGCTTTTGTGTAAATAAAGTGGGAAAACATTTAGTATTTAAACCTATTCACCCGGCCGTGATTCAAACTTCGGCCTCCTCTTTACAGGCAAACAAGAATAAATGAGGTTGATATTTAGAACGCAGGCCCACCGGTGCGGGTAAAATTACTTCCCAGTGTCACATTTATTGTATTTTCACAACTTTTCAATCTCTATTTAGAGAAAATTCTACATTTTCTTAGTCTAGGGAAAGTACAATACATGTACGTAGCCTTGTATTGCGAGTAGTATCGCATACTTCAGTTTTGAAAAAAGGCCAATGCCACCTACATTATTTGACTGGCTTAAAGCGTTTTGATATAGCTTAAACTAATAATATTTTACAACAAAATGTTTATTCATCAAATCTGCCAGTCAGCTTGCTCTTGTTTGTCATATCCGGGGAAGAACCTTTATTCTTCGCAGCGGAAATTTGTTCAGCCAGACTTGACGCCTAAGGGACTTAATTACATAATGCCACATGCCAGTTATTCGTGTTACAACACATCCAAATAAAACAGACATACACGAAATGAAGAATCGTCATAGCTGAAAGCTCCATTGTTTGTGGAAGTGTTAATAACTAAACACTCGATGTATATACAGATATACTTATTTCATCAAATCATAATAAAATGTGCGCGAAATTATTTTAAGTGCAAAAAAAACTATATGTAACATTATAGAAATACTCTTGCTGAGTGTTGATCTGTTTTTAAATCTAGTTTTTTTTTAATAAGCGTGTTTTTGTGGTATTTACTAAAGCTAAAATCCCACGTAGAAAATCAACGCACGTTACATAGCATTACATTAGTAGATGACTTATGTAATCAAAAACTTGCTTTATCACTGGATGTTGCGAGTTTTAGGAACGTCTTGAGACAAACTACGTGTTTGGAATACGTCATTTGAACTTTCGGCAGGCCGCACACTAGAAGAGAACGAGTAAACCATGATAAGGACATTATTACTCTTATCAACACTTGGTTTAATCAGTGTCTTGGGTGAGTTAAAAAACAGGTGGTTTGAACACTTTAGTGTTAGTGTGCTGGATATTGGGGTCTTATTATCAATGTTAGGACAACCAGAACAATTATACTCTGCTTGTTAATGTATTAAAAGAGAATAATTCAAAGTTTAAATGGTAGATTTTAGGTTCCGCTGAGACTTAAACACAGAGCCCTTATATCTGTTGGGGGATAATCCTTATCAACGGGGTTCAAGTGTTGAGGACAATAAGTTTATTAGACAGTTGTGTTTTTTTCACTCTTGAAGGTGAAAATACCCTTTACTCGATAAAAAAAATTATATCAACAACCTTTTGAGGAGTCAAACAGAAACTCCAATAGCGGATATATTTTGAGGGGCAAGTGTAAAACTAAGCATAGATCTTTTAGTAATAATATTTCCTAGATATTTATTATATTTAAAGAACAATACTCCCCATCCACGTAATATATATATACCAACACTAGATTTCTTATAAATTCCCCACCAATTAAAATTCAACATATCTTAGATACATATTAGTTACAGTTATTGTTGACCAAATAATTCAATTTAATGCATATACCTCGAACAATAATTAAAATGTGTAAAACTTTATTGTAGTATTTTTTAGTACATTTTAACGACTTAGATTTTAATTTTAGTACGGAACTATTTTATAAGAATTGTATAATTGTAAGCACCACATATTACTACCCGGTCGGTTTATATCCCTATTTACTAGTTACACTAATGTGTTAGAGATAAGAAAGGTTGTATTTATATGAAGTGTACCAGCATTTGCATGGAGAGGGGAAATCAAATTGGACAGAAAAAAAATAGATGGGGTTAAAAATAAAATAAAAGCTCGAACAAGGGGAATGTAGGGTCAATGACCTAAGGTACACACGATTACGTCACATGGAAAACCATGAAACTGGATCACAGAATAATGAATAAACTCATATTATTGCTTGGGGACTGTACCGTAAAATCACACGCAATACTGCTATGGTACCACTGGATTTGAGGTTGCTCTTGGTCTGATATATGCAGTAAGAGTAAATCACAATAAATAATTAAATATGTTTAGAAGGATAATGGTCAATTACAGAGACTGTGAATTGTTTTTATATAATAACGTTGAATTATCAAACTGTTAGGTTTTAACAAATTCGAAACGATTTGAAGGTATTCTAATATATACCACAAAACATAAATTAATACCATATAGACCTGGTCCAATATTTTAAAGGAGTGACCAGAACACCTCAGTTATCAACTATCCAATAAGCAAATATATATATATATATATATCATTTTACTAATCTTAAAATCTCATCGGAAAGAAAATCTATGATAGATCTATTTCAAAGCCCGTCTAAAATAATCAATTGGGTGATTGAATAATCTTCCGACAGCCTGGAAACCTTAATATCCGAATAAGTTAATTTACGCCATTCAAAATGTTTACCAGAAAAGTATAAACTAAAAATTCTCAATAGGTAATAAATGAATTGGATCAAATGTGTTAAAACGATCAAGGAAAAAACTTTTTTGACTATAACGATAAATACATTTGAGCTAGGGTGGGTCTGATGACTTCTGGATAAATATGAATCTGCTAGATAAATATTTCTATCTGGTGGATAAGTTAAAAGTGCGTCTTGTGACTGCAAGATAGCATTTATCTGCCAGATAAAATGTATTTATCCATCACATTTTGATCATTAAGTACCTGATGACTTTTATCTGAAAGTTAAAGTGGTTGTTGCCATAGTGACGCGTTGTTTTTAATGAGGTTTCACCTATCAGTATCTGTTTTTAGGTTAAAATCTTTTTTCGCGTGTTTAGTAAGCACAGGCCCAGGCTCTAACTATATATAAAGCTAGAACATTTAATTCACACTTTTATAAAAAATGACATGCTATTTGTAGAGTTATAGTTATATAAGAACAAATTATTTAAATGTGAGTACAGTAAATGAAATTTTGTAAACGTTGTGCCAAATTATTGCCCACATTTTAGCAGACACCGAAATTAGTACTTGCAAGACAACTTATCTTCTGCGCCCACGTGACGCCATCTGTTTACTCACACTCATTTAGCCGCCATTATTTAACAAATGTTGACCGTTCTCGACACTCGCTAGATTCTAGCAGTAGCGTCTGGGCATATACGCATGAGCGCACCAGTAAAAACAGTACCGACCTTGCATTTTCTAAATAAAATATATATTTATCCTACAGATAGCTGTCCGGCAGATAAATTCAGTTCATAATACGCGTAAAATATTAAAGTGGCTGATAAAATTTAACTGGTAGCTAACTTTAACCTCCCGATAGAATATTTATCTCGTAGTCATAAGACCGGTCCTTATAGTACTTATGTGTGAAACCAACAAACACACTTTGCAGAGTTGAACTGAATTAATGTTGATGGGATCTTTGAGAACAGTACAAATATGTGTACAAGTTGTTTACCTTAAATTATACAAACAACGGCTACTACAAAATGTTTGTATATGCATTACTTCCAAACATGTAATCCCATACTTACAAATATTTATTTCAGGCAATCATAACCAAATGCTCATAAATAAGATTTCAGAAAGGTAGTTAATGCCTCATTCCAATAATTTATTCTAGGATTTACAGTTATGAATTGCTAATTTAATTTTATTCAATCTAGGTGTATACAAATTCAAACATTAGGTTTAGCAAACAAATTTAAGAACAAATTCAATTAGGTAAGATAGTGGCCGCAGATTATTTTTGGCTTGATCTATTTGGCATCTAAATAAGTTTTAGACTTTGGTTTTTTAATTTAATAGACAGGGATGCACAGATTAAATAAATTAAAAGTTTTACCAGTACTTGATTGATAAGTGAAAATGGTAAAAACTCTAGGATTATTTCACGAAAAATAATAAGGAAAGAAATCAACGAAAAAAACACAATTTAGATTTAAAAAAAGAGAATTGTACTATTTCAAATTAAATTATTATTTTTTTAGGTCTTCTGTTTCACGACAGATCAATTCCTTTTGTAAGCGAACCTAGACCACAAATGCGTCCTATCTTCTGCCTCTTCCTTCCTCTCCCAGAGTTTTCTTCTCTCCTTCAAGTCATTTAATATTTGAATTCTCCTCCTTCCTAATCTCCTCTTTCCCTCAACCTTTCCTTCTATGACATCGTGCAGAAGACAGTTCTTCCTAAGGATGTGTCCAATCTAGTTTACTTTCCACCGAAGAATCATATCCAAAATGATTCTCTTCTCACCCACCTTTTTAAGGACTTAATTTGTCACCCTGTCTGTCCACCTGATCTTCTCAAGTCTTCTCCAGCACCACATTTATAAGCTCTCCAAGTATTTCTATTTCATCTTCCTAAGGGTCCAAGTTTGTGCACCATACAGTGCGATGCTCCAAATGTAGCATTTCATCATTTTCTTCTTTAGTTCCAAACTCAACTTGGTGGTTAGTAGTAACCTCTTCTTGTTGAAAGCTTCCTTGGCCATTGCGATTCTCGACCTAATTTACTTGGTGCAGTAGTGCATATCCATTGTAAGCAGACTTCCTAGGTACTTGAACTGCTCTATGTTTTCCAAATCCTAGTTTCCAATTTTGATTTTCAGCGGCTCTTAATTTTTTGAAATCCCCATCACTTTTGACCTCACAATATTTATCTCCACCAGCCGATCCATTATTTCCAGCAACTCTTCTTTATTTTTGGCCAGCAATGATAGATCATTTGCATATTTTATTTTGTTGATGACGCGTCCTACTATCCCGAAATTGCCACCTCTCTCTAGGCCTTCCCTGACTAGTCACCCACCATACAAGTTGAACAAACTTGGTGACAAACAGCATCCCTGACTCACTTCTATTCCTATATCTACGCTATTGGTCTCTCCATCATTCAGCCTCACCTTCACTCGCTGTTCCAAGTATCGGTTTGCAGTTTCTGTCGATCGTCTTGAATATTTCCATCAGCTTATTCCATTTCATTCTATCGAACGCCTTTTGCCTGTCGATGAAACCAATAGAGACTTCTTCCTTGACTTCCAGCACTTTTTATGAAATTATTTTCAGCATACCTATGGCATCTCTGGTTCCTTTTTCTTTTATGAATTCAAATTGGTCTTCTTCCATCACAGTTTCTATTTTCCGTTCCAGTCACCTGGTGAGTATTCTTGTTATAATCTTCTAAATATGAGAGATGAGACTGATGCTCTTGTGGTCACAGCATTTATTGGCTTATTTCTTCTTCTTTAGAGCCACCATGATTACGTCTAGAAAGTCCTTCGGCCATTCTCTTTTTCCGTAGATCCTATTTTTAAGTTTTGTCAAAGCTATTAATCCTTTGTTTCCCAGTTCCTTCAGAAGGTCAGCTGGTATGTCGTCATTTCCAGCAGCTTTCCTTCTTCGCGTGTCCTTTAAGTCTCTAGAACATTTGTGAAATGTTTCTGCCCAGACACATTTGTCAAAATATGATAAATATTATTTGTTTTTATCAGGTTACGAGTGCAAAGAAGTGGTGAGCAGAGCTGATTGGGGAGCTCAAACTCCCCGGGCTATACTCCCTATGGATGTACCAGTTCCTTACATCATATTACATCACACATACATCCCTAAGTCATGCAACACGAGTAGCAGCTGTGTTGCGGCTATGCAAACCATGCAAAACCATCATAAGGATGGTCTTGGTTGGAATGACATTGGCTACAAGTAAGGACGGCTTTTATTATACTTTAGTTTTTAACACAGTTTTATATAAATATTGGGACATAGTTTACTTTTGCATATTTATGAAAATTTAAATGAAATAAACGTTACTTTATCAACGTAGCAGCCAATTTAAAGAATAAGATTATACCTGAATAAGAGTTTTAAAAATAACTTTACAAACTGGAGTTTATTTGATTGATATTTAGAAATATTTCTAACCCTAAGCTTCAATATTTGTATTCAACCTCTTGTAATCGTAGTATAAAATTAGTAAAAGTAGCTAACGAATTGTAACGCTGGCCAAGAAACGAAATTTGTAGAGCACAGACCTAATTAGAAAAATAAAAAAAACTCTCTTTATAATAATGATATGATGACTCAAAGGTTAAACTATATGAATCTGGGGTTATTTTATCAGGGAGATATAAAACTTGAGGTTATTATACCTTCATCTGTCATACTTGGTATTTTAGAAAGAGCTTCACTGAAATTATTTTTTATAATCACTTGCATCAGTGATTGCATGGGCTAAGGTGTGTCTCTCACATAATATATATAGAATTGCCGATAAATGGGAGGTCGGGGTTTGAGTCTCTAACTGGTGTACTGAGGTTTTTATTTCTAAATTGTTTCCCATCTTACAATTAGGAAAATTAGAGTGCATTTCTAATAAATTATAACTTGCTCAATCCTCACTCATTATTCTTAATATGTGAATAGACCAGACGGGTAGTAAAATGAGGTGTACAAAATAATAACAATAATATTCTCGAATTTCTTTAATATTCTTAAGTTAATTGGTTAATTGCATTGACGAGTCACTTTGATGAGGTGCTCTAGACCTACGCTGATTGGCCTAGCCGACTGACAGACGAACCTCACGCGATCTAACTGCCAACTCACCAGAGTTCCGGTCTAGGTATATATATATATATATATATATATATATACACATACACACTCTGTTTAGGGACCTTAAATAGATATTGCATATATATATATATATATATATATATATATATAAAATTAATAGAATATATGATAATTAATCTTCTGGGGTTGAAATGAGGAAGGAAGGATATTAGAGGTTATCTATCTGTTTTGCGTGAAAGGAGAGTGGGAAACCATATAGGCGAAAAAAACCTCAATAGATACAACTGAGATTCGAACCCCGATCTCCCCACCTTGAGCACGCAAGTCTAGCACGAGATTGACGCGTTAGACCCCTACGCCACTGAAGTGGGCTGGGACATATTTACCCACAAAATCTACCTAGAATGACAGTCTATTCTTTTTTACCCCCTCTCCCCAGAGGTGGTTTCAAACTTATTCTAAATGTGTAAAAAACCTTCTGGGGAAGAGTATTACCATCATTGTACAGTTTACAACACGCGAGTAATCATGTAAATGTAAATACTGTTTTTAATATCCTCTCTAATTTGTAAAGATCAAATTAATTTTTATTCATTTCCCTCGGCCTATTACAAAACGAATTTTCAGTTAATATTTAATATGTCAATTACAAAAAACCAAATTTTAAACAAAATTTCAAGGTGTAGTAAAATTTACAACACGCAAATGCTTAGCTAATATTTCAAGCGCGTGTGACGGAAGGTTAATTTTAAATAAACAACAATTTAAAGTTGCAAGTGGTTCAGCTTGAGGCTCGGCTCGCAGTGCCGTCCAGTATGTTTTGAGCCAAGCCTCGTAATATCCTTTGATGGTCGTCAAAATACCGACATTCACTGGGTTGCTGCGAGCATTCCAACGAACCCATTTATCCAACGTTAGTGTTGCTCGGCTCGAGGTTCGGCTCGTTACTCTGGACGCTGCATTAGGCTCTTCGCGCTTATGTTTTATAGTCAATTACTAGTGTCAAGAACGTAAAGAATGGGTAGTAGGCAGAGTCCATAGACGTATGAGGGAACGACTTTGCGTAACCTACACCCACATTCTATTTAATTAACTCATATTCATGTACACCAATCTTGACGAGCATGGAGATTCATGCCGGGATCACGATCAACTTAAACTTAACTTAACGTAACTTAACGTAACTTAACGTAAAGAACCTCCTAGTGTGTTTAAATGGAAGCGATCACGATGCACTTAACTTAACGTTGACTTGCAGTTAACTTAACGCAAGAGATGTCCTGGGAGGTCGTTTACTTTACTTTACGTTACTTGAAGGGTATCACGTGATCTAGCCAGCCAATCATTTTGCGAGTGACGTCATCAGGGATATTTAATAACTCATTTGTTGGTATTATGACCAATGTTTACTCTTTAGCGTAAGTTCTAGTGATTGGACATTGAAACAAAATAATTACACTAAAATAGGAAAGCTAAATTTATCAAAAAAAAATTGTAATAGATATTTATTATATCGATTTAAAACTATAAACATTCACAGATCATCACTATAAAACTAGTACAAATCACAGATCATACTCGAGAATGAAGATGTTTGGCTCGAGTTGTTACGTTAAGTTACGTGAATCGTGATCACACATACGTTAAGTTAACTTTAAGTTAACGTTACGTTAAGTTACGTTAAGTTAACGCTAAGTT
>CABFWB010000229.1:262709-277631 GCA_902151455.1 Timema bartmani
TTGGAGGCAATGTAATGTTGTGAAAATATAACTATTGGTTGCTACCTTGGAGGCAATGTAATGTTGTGAAAATATAACTATTGGTTGCTACCTTGGAGGCAATGTAATGTTGTGAAAATATAACTATTGGTTGCTACCTTGGAGGCAATGTAATGTTGTGAAAATATAACTATTGGTTGCTACCTTGGAGGCAATGCAATGTTGTGAAAATATAACTACTGGTTGCTTGCTACCTTGGAGACAATGGGAGATACTTGTTTCCTTAGCTTAGGGCTGTTGAAAATGTAACGAATTTGTGTACCAGTGGCAGTAATGATTGTGTATATATTATTTCTGTGACCCATATTATGTGTTCACTTGTGTTTTGTGGCGTGCCAGTTTTGCTGTGGGCGGTGACGGCCATGTGTACGAGGGAAGAGGCTGGGACATTGTCGGCGCTCACTCTCCTTCGTTTAACAACATTAGTATCGGAATCTGCCTTATCGGAGATTACACAAGTGAGTCTACTCAGCTACGACAAGAAATTCTCCTCTATCCCTCCCTCCCTCTCTCTCTCTCTCTCTCTCCACATAGTCTAACGCGTTAGGCACTGTCCTAAGTGAACAATTGTACGTGAGTTCTGCGGGCGGTGCGGAACGGCTCGCAGCGAGCAAATTCACGCTATCGTCCTGCGTAGGCGAATACAAGAAGCGACAGGAAATCAAATCATTAGCCACGATGTTGTCGTAAAGAAAACACGAACTCTTATTTTCTCAAAGCGTATTTTTAAAAACATTTAGAGGTTTATAAACTACATAAAGTTAACGTAAAAGATTTCAAACAAAAGCTATCTACTTGAAAAGGGGAATCTTTGCTGAGTTTCACAATTCATACGAAAAATTGAAAACCTATTCGAAGGACCCTCAAATTAGTAATACTAATACATTAAGAACAATTTAATAATTGTAAAACAATTAAATTTTGTTTAGATTAATACAAAATCAATTAATCTTAAACCAATAATCAAACTACGGGATGACAAAAACACAACCTTGGTCTGGCTGTGTTAAAATTTAGTCTATATATTTGTCGAAAATATTTTTAAAAAACCACTAAATATTGAACATATAAAAGGGAATAATAAACCCCGCCCTCCTATAAGCCTCCATTGCTTAGATTAATAAATCTGATTAGGTTTTTAATTCCCTACATTTCAATGTAGAAATAATGTAGCTAACATAATTTTGAAAATAAAAAATAAGTATAGTTACTTCAACAATTTTAGAGAGCTGGGACTACTCTCTATCCACAAGCAATCGGTTATGGTAATTTTTATTTTTAATATCCCAAAATACCCATCTACCTATTACTTTAATGATTACTGATACAGTGAATTCTAACATTTTAATCAACATACTAATGTAATTTGACCCAACAAAACTAGCCCCGATAAAGGCTGTGAATGGTATAAACAGAAGTTGTGAAGATAAACAATCTCTGTGAACGCTTGTAGCAACAGCTGTGAATCTCACTGTGCATGATTCGCGCGAAAATATCAAAAAATTTGATCGCATCTACACAAAGCCAAAGAGAGGGGTGTGGTGGAGGGCTGAAGCGGATTACGAGGGGGCAAAGGGTCAGTTGACCCCCCCTGTGAAAGTTAGAAAACTAATACAAAAATCAAAATGAAAGCTCAAATTTTAGAAGGAAAATACAACACAGATAAATTATACAATTTTGTGTCACTTTACGCGCAGACACCTCTTAATCCGGGTCCACACGTTCGTTATTCGTCCACGTTTATTCAACGTTCGATATTGCTCACGTAAGTGTGGAGAAAATATTCGTTTTCATGTACTAATATTTGTCGTGCATAGCGAGTAACGAACATTGTTCCACATAGAGACGGTAGACTACCACACATCAAAGAAGACTAATAATTGCCTGAGAACAGTTCATCCACGAATACCGAATATAGATTATATGTGGACAGAATAGCGGTGGAACTGTGGGGGACTCTGCCCCCCTGGAATAAATCTCCTCGATATATATTTCAAATCCTCTGATATTATCGAATAATAAACTAAAAGAGGGCCTTAAATCAAACTCTAAATTACTCCTAGATGCATTCTATTGTCAACAATTTGCCGGAAAAGACCACATCAAATAAATAATAGACTAGAGGAATCTAACTGGCAGAAAAAGTCAGAGGAAAGCTCTAAATAGCTTCCAAAGTCATCCAAATTTCAAAAATGTCAAGGGGAGGACAATTACAAATAACTTCTAGATGCATGTCATTTTGAAGAATTTTCAGGCGAGGAGCACCTCAAATAGTCTAGTTTCTGAAATAATTCAATTTTCAAAATGTTGTCGGTGGAAAACCACTTCAAAGATGATCTTATAAAGGTATCTAACTTTCGTAAAAATTAAGGTCAGGATCACTCTAAATATCTTATAGGGGCATCCAAATTTCAAAAATCTCCAGGTGATGAACACTTAAAATGGCTTATAAAATAATCTAATTTGATAAAAAAAAGTCAAGGGAAAGAATACTCATAGCTTCTAGAATGAACCATTTTTCAAAAAATTTTTGGAAGAGGGTCATTTCAAATAGTTTATAAAAATTCTGTTTTAAAAAATTGGAGAGGATGACCATGGTCTAAAACATACATAAGATCAAATATGAATGAGAAACTATTAAATGGCTTTAAACAGAAATCTAACAGTGTAAGTAACTATGTTATTTACAATTATGACCACCCTATGAAAATAATCTGAATCCGCCCATGGTAGAGGAGGGATAAAAGGGGAAGGGCAAGGGGTGGGGGAGGGTTTGGAGGTTCAAACCCCTCCTAAAAATTTCCCCAAAAATTAATATTGCCTTATTAAGGTCTAACAAACCAAGAAAAGACACGTTTTTCGCTTGTCGGCACCATTTTAATGTTAATTTTTTTTAAATTTGTAATCATTAGTTAGGAAATAAAACTGTATAGACTATGACTAAATATTTACAAAGAAAATATGAATTATTAGTGAAACTAGAGAGATCTGTGGCAGTGGGTGGATCTTTGAGGTTAGGAACTTTTGGCTTGGTTACGGCCTTGCTTCAACCGCTTTGAATTCGCTCGTGTCGCTTGCCACACCGCTTCGCCTTTACTCAGGACAGTTCCATTACAACAGTGAATTAAATATTTGCTCTTCTCTTCGCTTCACTTCGTCCACACCCCTCACGTTCGGTGACGATACCATCAGGGTTCATACCCGGTTGCGTGCTGAAAGTATTTATTACTACACGGTTTTCCACTCTCCCTACACGCAAATGTGGGTACATTTATTCTAAATTTATACCTTCCTTATTCTTACTTCATTATCGTAATTAATATATGCATATAACCCTAACCCATACTAATACACCGTAAACCAAATATGGAATGCATGCACAGTAAGGGGAGATGGAAGGAAAAGTTGATTAAGTCAATTTTTTTTAGTAAAAAACTATTTTAGCTCAAATAAATAAAATCTTTCTTTAGTTTTTAATAGATGTGTTTATTTTAACTTTCCACACATAATAATGGCAACATTTATTGAATATTTGTCAGGGGCACCGCAGAATTAGAACATGACTTTTACCTTTAATTGAAAAATTTCTAGTCAAAAGCTTCTATGTTTATGACTATTATCCAATACATTATGAGTTTATTATGTGAAGAAAATTAAAATAAATCTATCTATTGAAGCAATATATGACTTATTTTGACCAAAAGAATGTTTTGTGTTATACAACCCGTAAAAATACGAACCAATAAACTCGTTCTCCTTTCTATCTCAACTTAATGACTGTAAATGAGCTATTTATCCTAACTTTATTTGAGTATAAACAACTCAACCAGCTCTAGACTATTAAATAACTAGCTACCCACATTGGTGGGTAAACGAGTTGAGGCGTCATCCTCGTCTTGTGTGGTTTCCTAGAAACGGAGAAGTTGAGACTCAAACCCAAGCTGAATCTCACAAAGGTGCTTTTTCCTAGATGGTTTCCTATTATAGCTCCATGAAAATTCAGACACATTTACTCTATATTCTGCCTTCCTCATTCCTATTTACTTAGTATAAATAAGAGGATTACCCAAACCATTCTACTTTAAATAAGTTTAATCAATTGGATTAAATGAACAAATATATTTTAAGAGTAAAGTGTAATCACCGCCATAGGGTATTGAAGGCTGGACTCTCAAATCAGGATTGTCAAACTCGTTTGGTCATAAGGTTCACATTGAAACAAAATACTGAAGGGGCTGGATATAAAATAATTAAACATTTTGAATAAATTAATTAAAAATAATTCTAGCGTGGTACCTTAATATTAAAATGAGAAAATAAATCCTTTTATAGAACAATAAGACTTGCTCCATGTATCCTACAAAATTTTTGAAAGCTTTCATTTTCATAAGTAGTGTAATCATCGTGCAATATATCTTAATTGGTGGCAAATGTGTGTCCGTTACCTAAGCCAAGATCACTTGGGTGTTTGTTCCTTTTCATGTGGGAAAAAAGCTGTTAACACATTAGTGTGCTACCAAAAACGGCACATATTCAATTCAACAATTTTGGGGATAGATACGTGTCTAAAAGAAAACGTACAAATTTGGTATGGCAGATTCTTACACTCTCAAAGGCTGTATTTATACGACGTTTATTAAAATAAGAGTATAGTTTTATTGTTTAATGGTTCATCAAAAGGTCCACGATTTACACAAAATCATGACATGTCTGCCTTTATTAATAGTAAGAGACTGAAACCAAGGTTTTGTATTAAAAGTCTAGGGACATTCCAGGTAAGGCACGACTCAAGGGTGTAATTAAAACTATATTTCAGTTGTGAGTTAGGTCGTAGGGTTCCATATCTTAATAGAGAAATAGAGGTTTATTGGTTCAAATAAATGTGGGGTTGAAATTTCTTTAGTTTTCACGTAGTGGGGAAAAAGTTAGAGTTCATAACATGGATGGCTTAATGGCTTAAGACAACGTAAGATTTAAGTGGATTTAAAAGCCTGAAAATATAACAAAGTAAATAATATGATACAATCTTTAATAATTTCTCATATGTTCTATGTTTGCCATTATACTCCGTGATAAAAGCTTATTAAGTTCATCTTAATTTCAGCGTTCTTTCTTCTGCCACATTAAGACACCAATAAACTTATGTTAAAACGTAAACTTACAAAAATGGATCTGTATATCTCAAGGAAATGGTTTTATGCTTTAACAGCAGATCTGCCCAGTACAACAATGCTGAACTTGACTATGGAATTGCTGAGGTGTGCGACGTCAAGAGGTTCTGTTCAAACAGACTACAAGCTGCTGGGACATAGGCAGGTCAGAGCCACTCAGTGTCCGGGAGATGTACTTTTTGAAGAAATCAAGAAATGGGAGCACTGGGATCCTTACCTTAACATTATTCCAAGATCGTGAGCCAACAACTGGAGACGTCTTTGTTATCGAATGTACTTCGACATAAGTTCAGAGTGGTAGGGTTGTTTTAAGAATTTGCACACATGACACACATACCTTGAGAGAAAAGGGTTCAATCCCAATCCTCCCGCACTGAGATTTCCCCCCCTTTAATGGCTGTATATTATCTCTTCAACTGAATGCTGGTTCATTAACATAAAGCTACCCCATCTCATCATGAGTCCTTAGATTGGTTAGAGAACGTTGTAGTAAGCCTGAACGAACAATAAGACGCGTAACAACCATCAACACATTCTCGATCAGTTAATATTGTTACAATTGGTTATTTTGAGTAAAATAATTGATTAAAACACACGATTATTTTATATTTTTATAAAAATGTGAATTTATACCTGACATAACCTGACATATTTAAACACAATTAAAGGTTTGTTTAGACTTGTCTTCTTAAGAGTCCATCTCGAGGCTGATTAACATGGAAATTAGATACAAGATTGCGCACTAATCAGAAAATGTATCAAAGTGCGGTTTCTGTATTATTTAATTGACCACAGCGAAATTTGATTTTGTTTGGTAATTTTATAATTTTAAAATCATTATATTTTAATTTTGCTTTGAAGTGTATAGCCCGAACCTGTAATAAAACGCGGTGCTAAAAAAATTGTTGTAGGTATTTTTCAAAATAAGGTAAAGCTGTTTCAACGATCTAAGCTCTATTTAAATAATAGCTGCATTACTTACCTAAAATATGCAATATCAGGGGGTTGAGACGGGCTCTTAAATAAGGTTAACCCTAGCTCGTAAGTCAAGTCATTCCATCTGGCAATACTCAATAGTGATGTTTATCAGACGAATGCTAATGTAAATTAAAAAAGCTAGTCTTTCTTATTATGTAATTTATATTCATTCCGTAAGGGAAATATTTACATTAGCATGCATTGTCTGAAAAAAACTAATTTGCCAATTGATTTCTGACAAAAACTTCAGACTTTAATTACCCTTTGGTGTTAATAACCTTGTTATAAATTAAATTAAGGCTTAAGCTTTCTCATCGGTGACTAATCATATTATTAAATATTGTTGGGAAAGAATCAGAAGAAATTTAGATTTTTTTTTTGTTAAAAATATACTTCATTCCAACCTCCGAATGTGAAGTATACTGTCACTTAACTTAATAATAAATTGCACGTACACATGATTTCAACTAATACATTATGGTAGTAAATAGTTAGCCAAATTTTGATATTTCAAACACATTTTAAGTTATATCCATTTAAAATGATGTTTGCTTGATTATAAGCCATAAATAAGTAAGATTTATGAAACTATACAGGAAATAAAGTGTTTATTTATTTGACTTAAATAGTATTTTGAGAAATACGAACCATTGTTGCAAAGTACAACTACTTACAGTGTGTACATAATATTACATACATTGTATTAGACTAAAATTCACAGAAAGTATGACAAATATAAGTGCAAGATAATTCTAATAAGAATTACATTTATAACATAATATATTTGATGGAAAATTGTTATTAAATTCCCTTCATATCATTAAATAACTTAAGTTAAATAACAAATACATAAGCTATGTGGTTTTCAAACAATTCCACACAATAATCATTTATTAAGGATGGGTAAATTATTTTCTTCACTAACTCGTTTTTAACAGTAAACTGTTCTTGGTAGGCCTACTTACTCAATTAAGCTTAGAAAACTTAATAAATACATAATTCTTAAAATTAAATGAATGTGGTGAAATGTTAACATAAACATCGTTTCTAATTTTGAACATATAAATTATTTGCAACATTTATGTTTAGTGGCTCACTGGATGATGAAGTTTGTAATTACCTATATTACAGGAAGAGTAATACAATTGAGATAAAGTGGCTATAAATTATTTTGTTTGATTAAGGGGGCCACCTCCTGGAGCGTTTAAACGCATTACAGAAAGTCAGCTGTTTCGGAATATTAATATAATGGTATTTTATTACAAGACACGATTCACGACACAAATAAGTTAAAATACACACCCTCATGGCTCTCTATTATATAAATAAATAAATGGTACGGCGCACCGCACAGACTTTCTCTCTCTCTCTATAAACTCGTAAGATTTCTGAACGGAATAATGTACATTGTATCATCACCACTCCACATAAGAACACGCATAAAATAATATACAATGATATAGAATCAATGAGAAAAGAGGCGCATCTTTGTCCAACCTAAGAGCATTTCAAACAGTTTAATGTCTTCCACAAGGGTCAACACTTCGTATTAAAATTTCGATTTCTGGTTAAAATTTTAACATTTTATAAGGTGTTGCAGATCTTCAAGTCATCGCATTGATATTTAATTATTCATTTATACATTTTGACCAATAAAAAATGTAAATATTGACTATTGAGTCTAAAATGGAGATAGATCATTGCTATGCAAACATTTCTCCTAAGAGATTTAAGGAAAAATAACATACTTTTTTAGATACTTATATTTAATTACTCTATGGCATTGGAGAATTATTGCGTTAAGACTTAAGTAGTATATGTTTACAACTAAAGCTCACAAAATTGTATTAATATATTTGCAAATATCTCAGAAACTGTTGCTTTTATAAAAATATATGTCAAATAAAAGTTTTTTATTTCTAATAGTCCTACAATTTTGCAATGATAAGTTGTTTAGTTTCTCAAATAGTTGTGGAGATACGGAAATTAACGCTTCTGTAAAGTACCCTAAAAATCATTTTCATAGGAAAATGAAAATAGCCAGTTTATTTATAATCTTAATCAACGCCTAGATACGAATTTTAATCAAAATCGTTTGAGCAGATTTTGAGAAAACCAAATTTTTCTCTTTTCGCCCTTCAGTAAACTACCCTTAATTTTAAGTTTTTATAGACACACAGACAGACGGCATTGCAAAGACTATTTTTTAGGGTTCGGGGGGTCATGAGACGTCGACATCCATCAACATTTCAGGTTAGTTTTTTTAAAGGTCGCAATACTTAAACTATAATGTCCGAAAAGTTAAAAAAATATATATAATTGCGTATGGATTGAAAATTATTGGTTTTATAAAAACATGTTTCAAATAAAATAATTTTTTTTATAAATTGACCTACAAATTTGCGATGATAAGTAATTTCATATCTCAAAGAGTTATAGAGATAAGATAAAGATTTAGAATTGACTCATCTGTATGGAACCCTTAAAGTCATTTTGACGAAAAATCACCGAGAGTAGCCATTTTGTTTGTAATGTTGATCAATACTGAGAAATGTAATTTATCAAAATCGTTAGAGCCGATTTTGATAAAATCGATTTTTTCTCTTTTTGCCCTTCAGTAAACTAGCCTTAATTTTGGGGTTAGATATCCAATTCCAAAACCCCTTGGGGAAACCCTATGAAAACCCCAGATACCAAGTTTTAGCCCGATCGGTAAAATAGTTTAGGCTCTTCTCCGAGGTATGAACAGACAGATAGCAATCCAAAAACCACTTTTTAGGATTCGGGGGGTCATGAAACGTCGACATTCATCAAAATCTTGAGTTCAATTTTTTTTTACGATCACAATACTTTCTCTACCTGTAAGGTAGCGAGAAATAAAAACATAAAAGTAGTAAAATAAAGTGGTACATTTATCAAGTGTCCTTTAGAGCTTGGTGGAAGGGAATGAGGTCCAGGATTGTCCAACTCACGTTGTAATAAATAAATCTATTTCTTAAATCCTAACGAACTTTAACAATGCTGCTTGGAAACAAACAAACCTCCCAATAATTTAAGAATTTATGTCCCAGAAGCGATTTGGATGCTCAAACTGTAACAACAGTATTAAAGGGGAGAGTTTCTCCTATCAATTCTCTATCGCTTGGTTTATTGCTAGGATATTCACACTTATCTTTTGCTATAAGTAAATTATCTGAAAAGAGATTTTATTTTACTTTTTCTACTAAATCATCTTAAAATAGTGAAAATACACTCCTGATTTTTGTTATAGTTTGATGAATATTTACTGTTGGAATGTTGGTATTCTTTTATGACGAGTAGCGGTTGTTTAGTGTAGCCATCTTTAAGCATGCGCATGCGCAGCGCTTATCTTTACCAGACAATAGACAGTCGAGTCATGCCCGTTATAAGTTGGGACGTGCTTCGTCACTTGTAATTTTATTTTGCTGACTGATGTTTGTTTTATTGTGTTGTCATGTTTATACGGCTCACTTGACCCACAGTGATCTTTCTCTAACAGTTACTGTACATAAAATCATGACTAATGAGTTGATAATGTATTCAGCAAAAAATTATAGACTTAAACAGAACAACTAAAACTATGCGTTTAAAACTCTATTAATATTTCATACCAAAGAAAAAACAAAATTCACTGTCTACTACAGTTAAAATTGGCCACTCTTACCCTACTCCCCCTGTGTATACTCTAAAAGGGTGGTAAATATGTTAGCTAAATACACGATGATACATTTGTCTAGAATGCATAAAGATAATTCTAATCTGTATTTAATTAGAGTATAATTTAAAGCTTCTTGTATAAATTAGATTAACTATTATTTTACAGTTATTATATGCATTTATTTGATATAATTTTGCTTTAGCTATACTAAATCATCTTAGTAAATAATCAATGTGATCTTTAACCTTTTTTCAATTGTTGGCACACTTCTTTCATAATATAGTTGGTAGAGTCTTTTGGAAGAATAATTACTTAAAACACGATATTCTTTGTATATGAAAAAATATTATTTTTCAAATTAATAACTTTTACATACATTATACATGTATATTTATTCACAATTTAAAAATTAATATTTACACAGTTTACACAAACCACATTGAGCTAAGAAACTAGTTCATATAATCATGTGTATGCAGTGGAGGACTAACATACCCAGAAAATAGGCCACTGCCTGGCCGCCTCCACACCTCCATCTTAGAGAACGAGTACGTTGTTGACGACTCGAACGGTATGAAAATACACAATTTAATATATTCAAAATGCTATCCCTAGCCAACAAACCTAGAACAAAATAGCAGAGTGGCGCAGCTTGTAACCCTCAGTAGCAGGTCAATTAGTTAAGGTTAACTGGAAATATTGGGAGTTAACATCAGAAAAATCAGTAAGAAATTAAAGTACAAGATGAGTTTATTTTGTAAAAAATTCAAAGAAAAGTGTACAATAACCTTGACCACAATAATATTGTTGTGTGTTTGTCATAATCAAATAATTTTTTTTAATCAATTATGAGAAACTACACCTTATACACAATTGGCTTGAAAAAGAAACTCTTTTAAACATCAAAAGTAAGTTAAATTTCAAATTAACATAAGAGACTTTATGATTCTAGAAAACGTTGTTACAAAAAATGTTAATTTATTTAAAATAGTCGCAAATAATAGCATTTAGTTTGCTTGGAAAATATAGAATGTCTAAACGTGGAGAGAATATCAATATCAAAAACAAAAGTAATTGTCTCCTATGGATCAGAAACAATAAGAACAAAAACAGTTATTAATAACAAAATAGTAGAACAGATCAGTAGTTTTACTTATCTAGGGAACGACATTAGCTATAACAGAGACAATGATATTGAAAACAAGCTGCACAAATATCAGATGATATGATGGCATGATTAATCTATTAAGAATAAAGCAACAAAAATACGAAACTAAAGTACTACAAAGTAAAGGCAGTTCCTGGAGTACTCTATGGAAGTGAAACTTGGGCAATGACAAAGAAAGATAAATGTTGGATACAGGCAGCTGAGAAGAAATTCTTGAGAAAAGTAAAAGGTTGTACGAGGTTAGATAAAATCAGAAATGAAGTATAAAATAAGAACTTAATATCTACAATATTAAGTATGACAGAGTGAGAAAATATCAAGAGAATTGGATCAGCTATATGCAACGGATGCAAGAGTTCTGACTGCCAAATCAACTTATAGAACACGGTCCAATAAGAAATAGCTGGAAATTTTTTGCAGGTGGAACAGTGATTAGGGTTCTTGTAACTAAGGTTACAGTTTGCGTGGCTGTTTCCCTGTAGATCCTGGTCGAATGGGAGGGATCCATCACACAGTACATCACCTGTCTTAGATTCTCCCTCGCATGTATGGCAATGGGTGGCCTTACGGTGAGCATCTACCTGTTCAGCAGTCAGACGCTTCATATGAACGTCGAAGGTGTAGATGTTGAGAGCGCGTTTCGCAGTAGCTACAAGAGCTTCTACTAATTGATTCGTGCAATATTTTCTCACGAAATGTTTGTACTCTGAAAAAGTTTCATAAAACATATACTTGATTTACATCCCTACAGAGTAAGCCACAAGACGTTAAATGTTCTCAGTGTAAAAGCGTTCAGGGATGGGATCACAGGTATCTAGTGATTGCAGCACGCTCTTAATATCCACGTATAGGCCTAGTTTAGTTTAATTTTGTAATTTGGATAGGAAGGAAGTCTTGACATATTACCTATCAGTTTAGAAATGGAAGCTATCACTGCTACAGGAAAACACTCTCCTTTACTTTCTGTCTGCACACTAACCAACGCTCTACAATCAGCTATAATACTAGGTATGTGATCCCTCTCTCCAATCGAAAAAGCTGTATGTTTGGATATATTTATCTTCATTTCAATCGTATACGTAGTGGTAACATTTTCTATTTGGCTTTAAAGAGGATAAATAGCACCGTTCCCATTCCCGTCGTCGACGCCTACCTAATCATATATTTCAATGTAAGCCGAATTAATATAGGCCTTTTCTATCCTGCCTTTATTCAGATGGAGGATCTAGTATATTGGACCACAAATTACTTTTAATGAATCATTCTTCGGTATCTCATCGACTGCCTTCCGATAGACTACTCCACACGCAACATGGACCTGAACAGTGTCTTTAAAGGAAATACCATTAGCACTATTTATTGTACGTATCCGGTGATTAAATGCATGTTTGATTAGACCGATGCTAATTCTTACCGGCTCAAAGTAAAATCTGTATTAAATGAATTGCTCATCCAATCTACGTGATAGTTCATCTAATTTATCATTTTATTCGTCTACATCTGTTACAGAGGTTCGAAGTTCACTCGGGGTATGTACCAAGCCTGGCACGTGCTCAATAAATGCTCTAAAAACTTTACCGTCTTTATGTAATATGTAATATATCTGCGTCATAACGATAAATTTCTCGTCAACTCCCTCAATGTAAAAACCCGGTTTCCATTCGTCTGCTCGGTCATGGTAAGAGGAGTAGTTAAGTTCAGTCTGGCTCTTTTAACAAGAGGTTCACCTATGTCACGTTATACTACCAGTTTTATCAGCAACTATATATCAGTTATCACTCACCAGTTTCCAGCTAACAGCCTCCACACCCCTTCATTTGATTCCTTCTCCTTCCTCGATGTATTCAAGTAGCTCTTTGATTGATGCTACAGAGACGCCTTCAAGCAATAACATTACAATTAGTACAGTATACAAGCAGTGTAACAATTATAACAATTACAAAATTAACCTTCAAATGAGACCAAAGCTGAGTGTGTTGCAGCTGACAGTCTCTTGTACACCAACACCAGCTCCTCCTTGTCAAATTCTGCGAGCTGCTCGTTGGAAATAGCAAGCAGGAAGACGGACTATTGCCCGTCCAATACAGTGACTATTCGCCTACCGTACTTAATATTTACACCTTTTATCGAGGTGACCTTATAGGCGTAGTTTATATCAACGTCTGCTAGCAGCTAACATCTTGTAAAACTTTATGATTTTAACTAAATGTTTGCTTCGGATTTATACCAGACTCAAAATAGGTCAGTCCTTCCTTAGTTAGCGCGAGCCAGAAGTCTTGGACCACGCGCATAACGAATCCAAGTATATCAGTCGGAAGCGAGCGGTGCCTCGGACATGACAGTTTGTGATGTGTACATTCTTCCAGTTTCCCGTAAACCAACAGATTTCTCAAATTGCTTCATTATATCAACTTCATTTATGACTCAACAATAGCCGAAGATAACATGACTTGATGTATGACTGTGTTAACTAACATAAAATTAAGTGAGCTTAAACTAAAGGTGGTGGGGAGAGAGGGTGCGTGGGAATAAGTCAGTGGTTTTTAGCCATCACTCCAGTAAATATACCAACTTCACTTGCTGAGATAGCATGAATTGATGTATGAATATATTAACAAACATCTTCGATAAATAGAATTAACTGAGTTTACACCTTTAGATGGGGGAGAGAGGATGTGCGAGAAAAGGTAAGTGATTTTTAATGAAACATTGTATAAGTCTCAGGCGCAATTACTGTGTAAATAACTCTGCAATCGGATTCCTCATTTAATGTATGCATGAAACATTGAATAGCCCCTCACTTTAGTTGCCATGTACAAGAAACATATTTAGAGAATATAAACGTGGGGGAGGCTTTTTAATAGCAGGTGGCCCAGTCTACCTTGACCCCACAACACACAAGTCTACGTTCTATCGTGGACAGAATCGTAACAGTGGTCTCTCTCTCACTACCCCCCCTCCAGAAGACTCCAAGCTCTGGGACAGTGAGGCTCCACCCTGAGTGGTCTCTCTCTCTCACTACCCCCACTCCAGAGGACTCCAAACTCTGGGACAGTGAGGCTCCACCAATGTAAAGAGAATAGATAGGTAGCGCCATTTGGAAGAATTTGATGATGTCATTGCTTACGTCAGCCACGAGACTACGTCACCCAGTACACAGCAGTTAGTAATATGTCGTGCGGTCCATGTGTTTCGGACGGTCGTTTCATTTATCTTTATAATTATTTATTTATTTGTATTTGCCTGGTAGTGGTTTTTTTATGTATAGTTAGTTACTTTATTATGTTTACCACTCGAGTATCTGTTTTAATAAGCTACTATAAAATACAGCAGTGATGTTTTAATTAATGATTTATACATTTTACTTACTAAATTTATTTAATAGTAATAATACTAAGCATCGCGTTCGGTTTATACGCTTATTTAATAGTAGTTACTATAAAAATAAATATGTATGCTAACTGTATTTAGTTGCATTGTTCTTCTCACACTGTTTATTATAGTATAATAGTTTTTCTTTTATATAATATAATATACAGGATACAAGTCATTGTTGAACAATCAGACTTTTAGGCTTGTTGCTAATTTATTTGCGTACGTTCTTCAATTTTAATTATACATGTGTTTTTAAACAGACATAAAAAAATGCCAAGCTGAGTTTTTGCGCTCTGTGTAAATAATCAACGAAACTGCAAGGGTAATAATAATATTTTTTTACTCCTTTCCTTAAGGATCCAGAAATTTGCCGTACATAGGAGCTCAAATGTAAAAGGAAAGACACAAATAATACAAATTTTGCTCGAATATGTTTAATTCATTTTGCTATAGTGACTTTTTGTTAGAAAGTTCTTAGTTCTTCCTTAAAGCTTTGTGCATGTTAAGCCGTG
>CABFWB010000229.1:286259-323795 GCA_902151455.1 Timema bartmani
CACCGCGTCTTACTACCCGTTCGGGTTATACGCACTTACGCTAATGTACAATAGTAGGGTGATTGTGAGACGAAATGGAGGACCTACAGTTTAACGTGGAATCCGAACCACGGTGGAGGCCTGGCATTCCTCACATTCACAAGTTGTGATTAATACACATCTTGTCAGAGGTTAAGGAAGGGGTTTGGCAATCAGATAAATCTGTGCCGGGACCGAGGATTGAACCCCGGACCCTCAGCACAGAAGTCTGACATCTTACCCCTAGACCACCAGGTCACCCGTGTTGTTAGGATATTGATGTCTAAGTCTGTGTTCGGGCATCTAACTCTTTAATACGAACACGTATATTTTGTCAGACTCAATATAGATTTTTTTTATGGGTCCACATTGACAAATGAGAAATGTGTTGACCTGAAGATACGCAATCACTAAACTTAAACAAGTTAAACTTACAACAATATTTACCGGAATTTGAAGAGGTCACCCCCACCCACAGACTCATCTCCGGAATCTCTGGAGCGATGGGCTCTATAACTCAACTTCTTCATATAATAAACTATTACTTGGCAAATAATAATTATTTTCAAATAGATTGTTATTAGTGACATTTAACTAACGTTAGCAGTAAAGAACCTTCTGCTAACTGTCACTTACCACCTCTCTTACCGTAGATAGGGTATACTAAACATGAAAACAGAATATATATTTTTTTGTTTGATTACTGGAATTCATTGCTTTAACTTGGAAAAAAAATTTAGCCTACAGGATAGGTAAATAAGTTTAACCTACAAATTAACCAACTAATTAACACTAATCTAAACTAAGCACTAAATTATGGTTAAAACTTAGATAAAAACTTAAGACCGACATACTTTATTATTAAATCGTGCAAAAAGTCTTCAATTGGCAAAATTGATAAATCTATTTTCAAAAAACCCACTTCAGTGACAGAATCGTCTAAGGAGTCACGTTCATGTTAGATTGGCTTGCTGGAGATGGGGAGATCGGTGTTCGAATCCCAGTCGTGTCCACTGAGAGTAGATTTCTCTGAAAGGTTTTCCACTCTCCTTCCACGAAAATGCAGGTATATTACCTCTAAAATGCTCCCTTCCTCCCACCTAACCCAGTAGAGTAATGATCATAGATCCGTTTAAGCTGAACAGACAGTAAAATGCGATGATTCAATTTTTTTTTAATTACAATTTTTTAAATATCAGTAGTCAGCGCTATTATTAAATGAATTGTTTAAGAAAAACGAATATATATGTAATTATTTGTATTGTAAATAGCTTGCCAGATACCTATTTTGAGCCAAATCGTTAAATTTATTTACAAAACGTTTCATATTTTATAAAAATCAGTCTTTGGTAAACTACTCTTTAGTGAATTTTTCCCTAAAAAAAAATGTACATTTTTATTTGTCATGTTGAAATTTCCCCAGATATACATATTTAACCAAACCGCTAGAACCATTTTCGAAAATCTTCTGACTTTCCAGAAATGACTTTTCATTAAACTGCACTAAAAGGAATTTTTACTCAAAAAACAAATATACAGTCTTATTTATAAGATCAAACACTGGATAGATACACAATTTAAACAAAATTGGTAAAGCCTTCTCGAAATATTTGCAATTTTCAAAAGTCACTTTGTAGCGGGCTAACTAGCCAAGTCCCGTGCAACCCAAATCAACTGCCACAAATAACGGTCTTGAAATAAAATGTACATGGATTGCTGCAAAATAATGCTCATATCTATACATGTGTGTGTTACATACCTCACCACCACAACAACAACTTCGCTGAACACGAGCTCCATTAGATGTGCCCTGCTATTCTCTCGGCCAGCAACGCCGCACTTCACCAGGTCGAGATTCTAATTCATCTGACTGAATCACTGGGTGGTGCGCCGCGCGCAGTTTTCGCTGGTTATAGCGTACTTGCGAAATGAACTTCATGGGGCGTCATCCCCCCCTCCCCCCACTACTCTTCTATGGTTCACCGCCGGACTCTGGCGCTATAAGTCACCGTGGCTTGCAGGTTAAGAACATTATTACTTCACTGTTATCCCAGGATACAACACGTCACACTTATCTTCGATCAAGACTTATTTACGACTCCAGGGAGGAAGGGACGATGGTACCAAGGGACTGGCCTGATTGGTGGAAGAAGACTGCTGCAGCGTTATAATCAAGTATTGATAGGGAGTAGATGGCTGTAATGACCGTGGTTAGGTCTTAGGAACAGTTTACTTGTTCAAAAGTGTATTTATAACTCTTATTATTTAGGTAAATGTAGTTTAGTCTTATACTTTCTGGCTCGCTGTGCTAGCCATTGGCGACGTTCTATGTCACTGATATATATTGGGTCCTTCAGACCCGCAGTTTAGGTAGTAGTGTGTCCCACTCTATGGCCTGCACGACCATGTCGTAGTTTTCAGTGCCTTCAGGCATTAAAGGGGCTGTTTAGGTTGTTCCAGGCCTGGCAGTGTGCCTTATTAGGTGTTGGTTGGCTCTCTTAGAGTTACTTGGGGCGCTTCCCGCTATGATTGTAGTTTGCCTTACTGTGGTGCTCAACTTGTGGGTCTTTTGCCCTTTAGGCATGGCTCGAGCTTGTAGAGCAATTTAATGATGGTTGTTAAACTTGTGGATCTTTTGCCCATCTGGCATGGCTCACGTTTGTAGGGCTATTTAATTATTGTTGTTCGCCGCGTTGTGATGATTAACTTGTGGGTCCTTTGCCCTTCAGGCATGGCTCGCGTTTGTTACATATTTTGATATCGTCCCTTTGAGAAGACCCCTTCTGGGTTTGATAGTCGACCATCTCGGGTTTGATCACCTCGAGTCTGGCCCTAACCAATTGGTTATTAGCCGGGTCATTTTGTGCTTAGGCCTAGAACCCTAGATTGGAACTTTCGTCTATAGTTTAGCCGGAATATATATGGCCGGAATAAACACACTGTAGCTTGTAACTATTGTAACTTGATTAAAATGGATTATGCTAGTAGCATGGGTAGTCTTCATCCCCTATTGTAAGACTGCTAGTTTATTTATCCAAGTTAACTGTTTAACTTATTGTGTGGGGTATTCTTGTTAGTGTAATTGTTTATTGACTAATGCGGTATTTATGTTTCAAATGGCGAGGCTACCCATACCAAGCATAACCAGGGATTTGCCCACGTTGTATTAATGTTGGCGCTTCCCGCTTTGACAACAATTGAGTGGGAACACTAGATAACTCGCTTTGGAGCTATCAATTTTAGGAATCAATTATTAGCCGAAAACTTCACTAACTGGATAGTGCTTGTATTATTTTGATGTATGTGCTGACAATCTGCTCCCATTAAAGCATATTTGTTAATCTCCATCATTATCTTTGATGGTTTTATGTCTTGAATGTATTCCCTGTTTACGTACCTGGAGTTAAAAGTAAATAAGCCTCCGGTGCAACTATTGAATAAACTACGATTAATATAAGGATTAGTGTTGAAATCAATACAAATTCCCAAAGTATAGCCACTACATTTTGAGCAAAATCATTCAGTTTAGGATCTATGTCCGGAGACACATAGAATTGTAAAATCCACTGTTTTAATTCAGGGTAAAATAAAACGTAAGGCTTCATTATAATCTCGAGGTTGAAAATGTTCACAATTACAATTGGACTACTTTCTCTCTATATGATAAAATAAAGAAATCTATAAAAAAAAATTGCTAAACTATATTTAAAGCACACATTTAAACTTGTGAATAATTATTTCTTAAAATCCAAACATCTAAATATAAATACAGCTAATATTTAAATTCTACATAAGATTCAAATTAATTTTTATAAAATATATTAAACATCTCAACTTTTCAAATTTGGAGTAAAATATATTGGGGCAAATATTCTACATTTCAAAGCTCTATAGCTAGGATCATTTCAAGTTAAATAAAACATTTTATTCAGCACAAAAGTTTAGCTATTAACTGGACCTATGAACTATATTTTTCACTAGTTCAGAATATTATAAGAAAAAAAAACACTACTTAATGAGCCATGGACGGGGATATAAAGCGCCTCGCTATTTTATAATTGATAATTTCCATTAATGAAGAAAATATTGTCGTTTATTCTAAATGTCAATGATAATAAGTTTTATGTTGCACAACTTTATTGTATATATATTAATGAAACCTTTAGAATAATATAGTACACTTTTATAGGAAAATGGTAGCTTTCTACTATTAAAGATGCCCAGGCACATCCTTCTAGCTTGAAAACATTCCATAAAAGAAGCTCAACTTGGGTAGTTCATTTCTTACACTAACCACATGGGCAAGATAACCAACCATCGGAACCGACAGTTGCTCAGCAAGATTGTTTTAAGATAGGGATAAGAAACGTTACCAGAACTACTTAAATTTAAAGTGACTGAGTAAAACCCGTCAGAAAAGGTCACCAGTCTTGTCCATATAAAGTAGAAATGTCATCAACAAGGCAATAATTTTCAAATTTGGTGACACTAAAACTCAAACATTAGACACATGTACATTAAAGTAAAAAGGTATCAAAAGTCAAAAAAAGAAACTAGTGTGTAAAACGGTTTCCAAACAAGACATTATAACAATATATTTATTTCTACTATAAAGTAAATTGATTATTAAAGTGTAAGACTTTGCGTGAAAAACAGTTTGAAAGTAAAAACATTTATAAACTTTGGAAATTCGTGAATATAATAAGACACTAAAACTTTGTGTTATAATTATTTTTCTAGCTAAACTATTAATGTTCAAAACTTCATGTTTGATTTCAAACAATATATTAATATTATCATAGGAAATAATCACAATTTTTGTTTGGGGAAACAAGGCATGCGCTGAACTTCGCCCATTAATTAATTCTGATTTTATTTTTATTTTAATTTTATTCTTGCAAAACTATTAAGGTGCAAAAAGCCATACTTGAGTGCAAAACGGTGCAAATCAAAACTTTAAATTGGCATTAAAAAACAACATTTTAATATTAGGGGGCTACTCTTAACTTGCCCCCCGCCCCAAACATAAACAATCATACAGTCTCTGGGGATGGTTTGTAAAACTTAGTACTTGGGTGCAAAATGGTGATAAATAGGTGGAGAACAACGCCATATTTACTTTCTTAATTTGAGGGTGTAGGAGTTGGAGTGAGGGTCCAACGACCTAATATTTTGTATGTTAAATTACTTTTTTCTCTAATTTATTAGTATGTTAAACGCCATACTTGGATGCAAAACGGTGCAAAACAGGACTTTTAGGTGGCGTGAAAAAAAATCCAACATGTTGATAGTGGGGGGGATACTCTTAAATTCCCCCCCCTCCCCCCCTAAACATAAACAGTCGTAACATCTCTGGAGTTAGGGTGCAAAGCGTAATACTTGGATACAACATAGGTGCAAAATAATCTAGTGATCTTGTAATAAACATTATTCAAGTACACAAATACTTGATACCCTTGTTAGAGGTTCCCCGGTCCAAGCCCTGGTCAGAATACAAGTTTTTTTTAATGTGATACAGGATATAAATCGGTAGGGTTCCAATATTGGGAATCGTAGCCTAAGTTTATGTAAAACTAAATTTTTAAAAAAACATACATTTTTATCGCTCCACTAGAAAATAAGAGAAAGGGGAAATATACTTTTGTTGAATCGCACGATACCATTCACTTTATATTTTTACGAACGGACTTGTTTCATGTTCCATTAATCTCTTTTTTTTTGTGTGTGTTGTTGGTGCGTGAAAACATCGTGCGCTCTCTGACGTCACCTAGCTACCAGAATGATCCCAAAATAGCGTGTGCGCTGTGCAATCGTCTTCCTTGCTCCAAATATACATCGGACTCGGGTCAGGAGCTAGTTGTCGTTGCCTTCTCTGAAAGTCCACTTTAGTTAGTCAAAAGTTCCGAGTGCCAATCGAACGCTGCTTAGTCCGAACTTAGTGAAACAGTACAAATAATATTGACTGGATCCGGCAGTAGTCTTCAAGTGGAGAGTAAGTGAACTCATCTGCTTCTCTTTCAACAACAATCCCCTTGTCTCAGCAGACAAATAAAATGATCACCGCTCATCATCAGGCTCATTGGTTCGATTCCAGTGTTGAATATTTTTTCTTTTAGCACCGCGTCTGAATACTTCTTCAGGCTATACGCATAATGAGTTAGGGATGAGGAAGGTTGAATTTAGAGGAAGTGTACTCGTATCTGCGTGGAGGGAAAGGGGGAAACCCCTTTGGAAAAACTACACCCAGTACACCCGACAGAGATTCAATCCCCTATCTCCCTGTCATCAGAATCCTAGTCTAACACGAGAGTGACGCCTTAGACCATTCGGCCACCGAATCTGGTGTCAAATAGTTAATTAATTGTACTGTCTTGAGTTAAAAGTGTTTGTTTTTGGAATTCCGCGGTAGTATCTAAGATGAATGAGGCAAAACTTGGATGGTTGATGGATGAAAACCAGCAGTGTTATTTTCTGCAACTGGATGGTATTTTCACACAAAGTTTATTTAGAAATAATTCTACTCTTAGGAAAGTTGCAACCCAGAATACATTATTGTGAAGTATATCCAGTTTCACTGGTGATACGTCTGTACATTAAAAATAATTTGCAATCTGCCGTGGTGGTTAATTGGTCTAAGTCGTGAGATTTGCATTGCTCATAATCATAGTTAACAGGAAGGCCGGGTGTAGAATAACCGCTGGGTGTATTCGGCTGGCTCCCATTGTTGGATTAATTGGCGTGATTATTTTCCCCATCCTCTCTTCACGCTAGTTCGGGTACACTTCCTATAAATTATCCTACTCATCCTTACTATTTGAATTAAGTCATTGATAACCTCTTTACTAAGTTTTCAAATAAACATAATAATTAAAAATACTTGACTTTTTATCCCTCAGTCGATGTGATAAAGTCTTGCCACAAGATATCATATATGTTTTCTATATTGTTATTTTGGAACCCAAATATATTAAGGAGGACTTATTTCAAAAGCGATACAGTTTACTAATGTCCAAACTATCATAAATGTGATCTCTAGCTCTTTACAGTTAAAAATTTGTAATATATAAATTAAATAATTTTTGAAACTCTAATGGATCGTTTGAGCTCCTCTTGTGGAGAGTAATGATTTGTCTCACTGGAGTTGGAGAGTGGTTACTGGAGTGGGGAATGCACATTAAATAATTCTGACATAGAGTGGTATATTATTTAAAAGTATATGATACTAAAATCCATTTATTTAACCATTTGTAGAATATTATTTTACCATTACGGATATTTTACTAAACACAATAACCGATTTTTTGGTAGATCACATTATGATTCCTAATTGGTTTACTAACAATTAACTTTATGCTAAGGCATTTAAAAAAAATTACATTATTCTCATTCTGTGATCTTATACAAGAAAACGTGGGCTACCGAGAACCAGTTCACGGATAAAGACCTACATCTTTAATAAATACAAACCAAAATAAATTTGACAGCGCTCACTGAATACAATAATATGATTGTCTATATATTACTGTGATGGTATTTCAAATTTACATATTCATGTAGTAATTTTTACATCCATTACTGTTTCCACCCCGTGGCTTGGGCCATTTTTTTTTATTCAAGCCATATATTTCCACTACCGGCTTGCTAGACCTGTCGTAGCTTCATATACCTTATAATCTAACTTAAGACAATGGCAGGCACAACATCCAGTCCCCGGCCGTTAATTCATCACTGTGAAAGGGTAGACACACATTTCACCAATGCTAATTTTTTCAGCCATTCCGAGAGTTTAATCCGGGACACTTAGCTCAGTATAAGGACAAGCTACCGACTGAGCTAAGGTGTCAGACCCACGTAGCAATCAATTCCCTATTTTTTAGTTTCATTTTAATTAATGTTAGATTAGCTAATACGATTTAGTGTCAATATTGCTACTAGTGACATGGAACAGTTTAACTTAAATAAAATAGAACGGAAAGGATTAATTTAAAGGACATTAGACTACAGTCGCAAAAAGAGAGAAGTTAAATCCAAAATGGTAAAATAAATACGTTCATCCCTTTGTAGACATTACTCCCATCTTTGAGGTTAGAGTTACGAACAGCTTAACTATTTTGACATAATCATTATCATTAATATATTCTACCATTGACAGCTACTTGGAGAGATAAATAACTCTTTTAGTTGACTTCTGTGGTGTGAAACCAGTTTTGGTAGAGGAATAAGATGAAGTCAAGTTAATAGATACTAAATATATATCAGTGGGCAAGCAAGTATAGTCCAATCTAGTTTGCTGGTAAGCTCAAGGTTCAAACAATCAAACCCCCAGTCATTTATACTGAAGGTTTATTTTTCTAAATGGTTACACAATTCCCATGCACGCAAATGCAGGTCATTCTAGCTTCCTCAATGATACTCCTTTTAGTTTATTTAAATGAAGGTAGCCTGTACTCTGTGTAAATAAAAATATACTAAGTCACGTAGATGGTGGCTTATCGAAATTAAAATAACTATAAGGCCTACCTAAATGATGGAGCTGATATAACATGAATGTTGGTGACGTTACACTTCAGATTCAAGTTAAATGATTGGTTCATTTTGAAAACATGCATGGTAAAGAAAGTTGTATACTTTATTGTGAAATTAAAATCTGGATTAGGATTTGTGCTAAGAATTATGTTAGTTGACTGATCGATCTGTAAAGGAGGCTCTAGTCCAAGGGCTTTGGCTAAACCGATTTCTTAATTATTAAAAAAAAAAAATCTTCATTTAAAGTTCTTTCTCTTTTGGTTATATTCTACAAATCATGAATTTGAAATTTTACCATTTTTAATGGCTAATATACATACAACTATATTACTTGAGTAAACAAGTTCAATAACAATTTGTTAACTCTATAAGAAGTTAAATATATATATATATATTTAGAGGTGGAAAGAGAGAAGGAGAATAAAATATAAATTAAATATGAACCACAAATTTCATAATTCTGTTTTCAAAACAAAACATCTACATATGAAATTCTATTGAAAAAAAATCATAATGATTGGTAAATTTTCAAAAATATAGCCTTAGTATATGAAATAGCTATCTTACCAAACCAAACTTACTAATGGAGTCTAATGTCACTAAAAATGCTATTAGTTTTTTCAGTTATAAATTTAGTTTTTTCTTTATCATATTTTTTACTCGGAAACAGTGAGAGCGAATTAACCTTGTAAATGTAAACAATTTTGCCTGCAAGTGATACATGCATTTTATTCGAATACCAGCATAGGCGGGGTCTTGTTTACCAGTGACAGGAATATTGAGGTTTGAATCCATTTCGGGTAAACTGTGAATAATTTTTCCTAAATGGTTTCACAGCATTTTTTCAAGGAAATGCTGATACAGTACATATTGACTCAATTAAAATTCCCTCCTCCATATCAAATTAATGTAAATATCCAGATGAATTGGACGTTTAATAATACCTGTTGAAACAAAAAAACATTATTTGTATTTATTAAGTATTGTTTCTTAAAAAACTTAAAGTAAACATTGTGACAAAGTGAAAATAGTATTTTATCTAAAACAACAATTGATCTTTAGTTATATTGAAAATAGCAAAATCGTATGGTAGTGACCCCTTAAAGTGCCGACCTCCAGGAAAACCACGTTCAAATCTCGATTGATGGATTAAATTAGAACGTTATCAGTTAGAGAGCAATTATACTTTAATTTTCTTACAAATGTACATTCGAATCACCTTTAAGCAAATACAAACATATTTTTTTGGTCAATATTAATAATATTTTAGTAATTTTTAGTGTTATTTTATAAATAATAATAATAATATCTATCAAAAGTGACAGAGATGCAGATCACATGATTTGACGTATGAACACGTGAAAGTATATCTAATAGCTTTTTTAATCTGTCAGAGATGTTCATTCCTAAGAAAATGGGGGTATAGCTTAGACTCCCTCCCCCTCCACACTCTTTGAGAGATTCCATTTATATTTAGTATTTGAATCCTATAGATGCAAAACTCGCCTCATCCATTTAATTAAAAAAATTAGTTCAGCGCATCATTTTTTTTTCCTCTTGAAGAGCTCTACCTGACTAAGTAATATTTTTCTAGCAAAACAAATTTCATCCCATGACAAACAGCCTTTAAAACTCGCGTTAAATGCAAAACTAGTCTTATCCAATCAACAATCCAATTCAACCAAATATTACGTTAAGACAGCTAAATATGGCTCAGTTCAGGTGTGTCAGAAAACATTTCTTGGAATTGTATGTGTCTCAAAAGACAGAGTACAAAGACTTAATAAGTGACACCTTGAAACTGGAGAGTCACCCAAAGATAATAGAGGTGGTGATCGTGTATCATCCAGGAATAAAAAGAAAAGGGAAGCAGTTCAAGATTGTATCAAGAAATTTCGCGCGGTTTAGTCACATTATTGTCGGCAAAAGATTTAACATCGACAGTATCTTGTGTCTGATCCAAACATCAATAAAATGAGACGAATGCACAATTAACAGTCGGATAACAACCTTAAGGTTAGCCCTAGTTTCTTTAGAACAACTTTCAATAATAAATTCAACATTGGTTTTAAGTATCTTGTTACCGATGCATGTTCCACATGCATATAGTTATCAGAAAAGATAAAACATGAAAAAAATGGGGAGAGAAAATTGAGTTTCTAAGGGAGAAGCGTTTTCATAAACTTCGCGCTAAAGCGTTTTTTGACATATTAAAAGAAGAAAAACAAGGAATGGTAACATTCTCCTATGACTGTCAGAAAAACATGGTGTTGCCTAAGGTTCCAGACCAGGAAACATACTATAGTAGACAGCCCTATGCTTTTAACTTTACAATGGTCAAAGGATCATCCAACTCTAAACTTGAAAAAGACAATAATTTTTTGTATGCCTGGACAGAAGATGAGCATCAAAAAGGTTCAAATCAAATCGTTTCGGCAGTATTTCACCAACTTACTAATTCAGATATGAAGGATATTAATGTTGTACGTTTGGTAGCCGACGGCTGTGGTGGCCAGAAAAAAAACTCCACCATGGTAGCAATGGCTAATACTTGGCTTTGTACTCAAGCCGCGGATAGTGTTAAAGAAGTACAAATGATATTCCCCGTGCCAGGACATTATTTTTTACCCCCTTACAGAATTTTTGGGCGTATTGAAAAAGTAGTCAACTCATACGCTACCATTATTAAACCTGATGAATATTTTGAAATATTTGATAACCATGGTACCTTTGGTAAACCTGGAAGTGATTGCAAAGTTCATTCCTGGAAGAGTTCTGTCAGCACTGTTGTAAAGCCCCCAGGAAGTTGTCACTTTAACTTCAATGCGTGTAAACGGTTTATATTGAGACGATCAAAAACTAATAATGTTCTTGTTTATGGAGAAGTGAGTTTCAGATCAGATATTGGTGTAGGTAAAAGTATACTGAAAAGGGGTAAAAAATGGCAATCTCCATTAGCTTCAGAGATTCCTACAGGTGCCTTTGTTAAACCTCAAAAGCTAGAAGATGTTGCCAAACTTCTTGGAAAACATTTCGGGGAAAACTGGGAGGAGATTTAAAATTTACAGTATTATAAAAGGGCGATAAATAAACGTCAACAGACTGACAACTCCAAAGAGAAAAAAAAGATGTTGGATCGTGTCAACAAGATGTGGATGAGGACATTAATCTGAGGATTTGATCTCATTTTTATTTGACTTGGTTATTCATTTTAATATAGGCCTAATATTGTGTTTATTCCTAACAAGCAAGAGCAAGAAAATGTAAATTTATGTTAAAGAGATGTGGACTATAACATTATTTTGCAGATTAAGTTTATTCTTCTTTTTCTTTTTTTTCATAAACTATTATGATAATAATATTTTGTATAAAGTCTATCTAAACATATTATTTCAAAATATAACTTCTTCCAATAGATTATTCACCTTAGGCTTTAAATTAAAATAAAACATTTGGTTTCAATAGGTATAATAAATTTCACGCATAACTTTTCTTATCCATAGCCTAAAACTCAAAACTTGTCTTATACAAAGTTAAAGTGCAAAACTTGCCTAAACCATATTTAAATTGGCTATAACGTCTACATTTTTTTTAAACGTTTAGGCCCATAAGTGTGTGTATAAGAGAGGGCAATTTATTTCTAATGGCTGGCATACAAATTTAAAAGCTACATTTCTTTGGCCACAATAATAGTTTTGTAGTTTCTGAAAAATGTGTTATTGTGGATAAGGCGAGTTTTGCATATATGACTCATTTGAAAAAAAACAAGTTATTACCGTTCGAACAATAGAGCTCTGTTACAATGTAGGTTAGAACAAACACACTTCGGTGGTCGCCTGATCTAAGGCAATGAGAGGGAACCTAAGGCCTTTTAGTGTGTTCGGTGAGATCTTTTCACATAATTTTGTCTTCCATGTATTTCCATCGTTGATACGTTATACATTCTCAAGAAGCCTGTATTTTAATTAACTAAAATAAAATTATTTATTTATTTTTAAATCATAATGTTGGAAAATTAACCACTCTTATCGATCTATCTAACTATATTTGGCACACTATCATATTTTGACAAAATTTACTATATTCTAGATGACGAGAGCGGCCTTGTGAGGAATACGTAAAGTGGCATACGGCCTTCTAATTCCAAAAGGTTTCTCACCTTTTGTATAATACTTCACACTTGAAATAGAATGGTTGGCCAATGACGGGAAGATTAGGATCCGAATCCCAGTTGGATATAATGAAAGTTTTTTTTTAATGGTTTCCCACTCTCCCTACATGTAAATGTGTAATTTTTTCCCCTCTAAATTCAACTTTACTCGTCCTTAAACCAATAGTGTGAATATTTTGATAGCTCCAATGTGAAATAAAACACGGGGCACCAACAAAAAAGGACAAAGGGCCTTTGGTGATAACAGAGTGCTGACTCAAGCTAGCTATCTAATCTAAGGGAGCTAAAGGACAAAGGTGAATTTTAAGGAAATGGTCTAAATCCAGCCTGAACAGTTTATGGGAAAACCCATGTAATAAACTCCACCCAGATGAGCACATTCAGTGATCAAATATCGTCCGTCTTCCCGAGCTAGAGCCAAGTCCTATAATGCACATCTAAGTATTAACGGTTTCAATTAAGAATTTTTGGCCAATGTTTGTAGATAAAATGTGTATATTTAAAAAACAATACTCAAAAGGCACTATTGGTTAAATGAGCTACATTTTCTTATAACACTGTTTATAAAGTGATATTGAAATATATCAAGCAAGTCCTTGATATAGTAAAATATTATAAAGGTAAAAATGTTCTTATGGAAAGCATATCTGATATTTTCTTTAAATTTAATTTTGTTTTTATATTTTTAGGGGATTTTACTTTTAGGTATAACTTTTATAAACACTTCTGCACCGTTAATTTTCCTTATTTTACTATAAATAACAAACTATATCGGAAATGTTGAGTTGGCACTGAAACAGCACGTTAAATACTGGTTGTATTCAACTATTTTCACACTTCACGACGGTTATAACCGTCAGAAATAGCTCAGCGTCTGCTTCTTTGACTCTCCCCATGAAGTTTGGGTTTCAAATTACAACCAAAGAAACTTGAGGGTAATTTAATCATTCACTTATTTACTCTATGGCACTAGGAACCCGAATGTTCATTGCTGCATTTACAAAAGTTATATCCAATCCACCTCATTACACCCTATCTCTTTCAGGTCCAATCTAATGTTAACCTCCCATCTGCGTCTAGATCTTCCCAGTGGTCTCTTCCCATTGGGTTTGATGGTCAATACCCTAAACAAGGTTCTATATTCTCCCATTCGCGCCGCATGTCTTGTCCACCGTAATCCACGAGACTTGATTATTCTAACAATGCCTTGTGATGAGACCTTAGAAAACTTAGTGATGGAAAATGTATAAGATATGGTAATTGAGACGTCTATAAGACAAAAACGATTGAGATGTTTAGAATACAGGGATAATTGAGACGTTTAAAAGAATTAATCACTGAAAATTTAGAAAACTATGTGATTGAGATGATAATTGTTACGTTTAAAATATCTAGTAACTGAGACTTTAGAAAACTTAGTGATTAAGATTTTTATAATAAATGGTGATTGAGATGTCTAGAAGACAAAACTGATTAAGACGCTTAGAAAACGTCGATAGCTGACACTTTAGAATACTTAATGAGTGATAAATAAGGAGTAGGGAGACCTCTATAACTGAGACTTTAAAGGACTTAGAGCTTATAAGATATTCACTTTAGAAAGATTTGTGATGTATAGAAGATACAGTAATTTAAACGTTTAGAAGACATCACTATTTGAAATTTTAAATACTTGCTGACTGAGAAGTTTATTATAAATGGTAATTTAGACATTTAGAAGAAATGGTAATTATGACTTAAGAATTTTCGGTGACCAAGATGCTTAGAAGGAACGATAATTGATACGTTTAGAAGAAATGGTAATTGAGACGTTTAGAAGAAATATTAATTAAGACGTTTGGAAGAAATGTTAAACTACTTTCTTGGAAACAAGTCAAAGTATCGCAATAAATGTTTAACTTTTTAAGGACGGGGGAAAATATACAACCTTAAACTTTTCCATTCTCTCTAGTGAGGTCATGGTTCCAACTCACATCACTTTCATATTCTTAATTTTTGTAATTAATTTAACGCGTCCATTTGACATACTGTAAATTACCGATTATCTAACCAATATTATATAGCATCATAACTAGCATAAATATTGAACTGTGCTCTCGTAAATTTACACTAATTTTCAATAACTTAGATAATCAGGTAGCTTCTCCCATCACTGACGCGTGTGTTACAACTTTACACTTCAACATTGTTTTGCAGGACGATTTAATTTACCTACGTGACTTCTAATTCTAACCCTCTTTGTTTCTAATATGCACACTTTTTAGGCTTTCAAATGTCTAATTTAAAAAACTTATTGGAATAGCTTGTAAACTGTAAGTTAAAGATCTTGTTTAGTGTGCTATGATATTAAACCAAGGAAATGTATTAAAAGTGATATTAAAAATTATACACAGACATGAGAATAAATCTCTAAATCATTGTATTAGCATACCAATGACCTATCAATTAGCTATCCAGGTTCTTCCTGTGCTTAGTGTTATATATAACTCATTATTATAAGTCTGAATCTGTTAAGAAGTTATGACACGACCACGGTGGCTAAATAGCAGGCTTTTTTACGAGATATTTCAATACATTGGACTGATATGTTTTGTTTGCTTACTGTAGTAAAATTATTAAAAAGGAATTTAAAAATAAACGTTTTTTTATTGTCAGACTGTTCAGTTTGTACTTCGGGTCCTCGGTCTAAAACACAATACCCTATTTAAGAATGAGAGCATATTTATTTAATGTACACCTGCGTGGCTTTGGGTTTTGGTTTTTATGCTTTGGTTCACACTTTATTCTCCAGTGATTTGTTTATGTTTATGTTATGTTTTTTACTTGCTCGGCTATTCGAAACCTGAGCTCTATCGATATCATGTCTGTCTACTGAGCTAAGGGTCCCGGGTTCTATTACCCACATGGTCGAATATGTATCATTGATGAAATGTGGGTTTAACCTTTCATAGTGACAAATTAACGGCCGGGTACTGGATGTTATTCCTGTCCTAGTCTTAAGTTAGAATATAAAGCATATGAAGCTATGACAGGCCTAGCAAGATGGCAGTGAAAAAAATATGGCTTGAATAAAAAACTGACCCAGGCTGGAAACATTAATGAATGTAAAGTAAAACTTTCTCAGCTCACTGTCTTATTTCTGGTCTGAATTCGCCGAATATTTGCTTTAATGAGGTCGGGATGAGGCGGATAAACGTTTTGAGGAAATTTACCTATATTTGCATTGAGGGTGTGTAAGAAACCATTTAGGAATACTTCACCTTAGTACATACACCCAGCCAGTGCTTGAACCACGACTTACACGTAAAATTAAATTAGACGAAACTTAAACCTTAGTCCACGTGCCATTGGTGTGTATAGATATTCAATTCAAACTAACAGTATAAGTAGGGTAATTTTAAATAATAAACAATTGCACTGGCGATCAGTTAGAGAAGAGAGAGAGAGAGAGAGACACGTCTTGTACAAACAAACTCCAGTGCGCAGTTGGTTAATGAAACCTTGGCCTCATGTTAAAAGTAAAGAATTATAGATCACATCTAACCCTAGAGGTTGCCTTCATTTGTCTATCATAGAAACTAGGTGAATGGTTCTACCTCACTCGACTCAACTCAAACCAATGCCAAAGCCAACTTGGCAAGCTCCGCGTTCCCGTTCTTGACAAAATACATCAGAGTGATTATCTTAAGTTTCTCCACACACAAACACGCACACAGAGATACTATTAATGTGATCTTAAGACATATATGTTTATAATCACGTCCAGCCAATTTGTAGTTTTTATACATAGTTGGCCTCATGGATAATATATTATAGAAGACATTGATTCAGCAATCCATAGGTCAATTCAGATCAGTTTTAACTCAACTGTGGTTTTTTTTTTATCTTTTTAACAGAGGAATGTTGCTGTGTTGATTTTTCAATAGTTTTTTTATCTCGTTCCTTAAGCTAGGTATTTTAAGATGCATTTGGCCAGTACTGGCCAGTGATAGGTCTAGGAAATTTTTTAGGGAGCGCGAATGCTTTTGGAAGACTAATGAATATCATAATATGGTGCACAACTCAATATTCGTACCTAGTTTTTAAATCAGTTTACTACGAATCAATAACAGGAGCTCATGTAAAGAGATAGCAGCAAATGGGAGGCAAGTGATATTAAAAACAAATGTATCCGCTTCAGTGACCACATGGTTTAACGCGCTACTCTATGTTAGACAACACTGCCGATAGCGGGAAGATTGAAGTTCGAATCTCAGGCGGGTGTACTGAGGGTGGTTTATCCAAAATGGTTTTCCGCTCTCTCTCTCTCTCCACAAAAATGGGGTATACTTTCTCTAAATATAGCCTTCCAAGTCCCTAAAACCACTAGTTTAATTAGCACATAAGCGTTCAACCCAAACGAGTAGTAAGACGTGGTGCTAATATATAAAGTCAAATATTAAAATCTCTCATACGAGTCAAATTTTAAAATCTCTCTTAAAGCAACGTGTTTCCTCGACTGACATTACTTATGGAATGTTCTGAAAAGCTGGCAAAATCACTGTGTGACTCTTAAACCATACTCATTTCTTTAAAAAAAAACTCTTTATGATGGTCACCACATTTGTTAAACGTGAAACTTTCTCTTACTTTATTCAAGCTACAAAACATTGACTTCTGACCAGAGATTTTTTTCCCCTGAAGTTGTAAATACACAGTTACTCTCGTTGGCTGAAATAAATGAGAAAGAGACAAAATCCCGGTCCCGGACATTAAAATAAATTAAAATCAACATTATACTATACTTATATATGAGGTAACATAATTGTTATCATTGTTATTAAGGTTTTGATCAGATTGAGCGTTATAGTTTTTGTCATCCTCGGCAAATGTTGACTTGCCACACTCCTCATTTCCCATGTCACGAACCTCAGACCCATACTCACCTTTGCACCTCTAAGTGATAATGCTTTCCACCTTCCCCACTTTTCTACATAAGTAGGATAACGTACTTCATCTATTTAACATGCATTACTTTTCCAGCCTGTAGCCTGAGCCAGTTTTTTATTCAAGTCATATATTTTTTCACTACTGACTGGCTAGGCCTGTCGTAACTTCATATGCTTTATAATCTAACCTAAATCTAGAACAAACACAACATCCAGTCCCCGGTCGTTAATTCATTACTGTGAAAGGGTAAACCGAAATTTTTCGGCCATGCTGGGAATCAAACACGGGACCTTTATCTCAGTAGACAGACATGATACCGACTGATCTAAGGTGTCGGATCATATTTCATTAATGTATGTACTGAACATCCTAACGGTCTAAGCTTGGTTCATACAAGATATTGGCATATTTGACCAAGGCTGTTGTTCCCTACAGTTTTATAAATTAGTGTTCTTATACTATTTGGAGCAGTCAAATTGTTTCCCAAGTTGAGATTATAAACCAATATTTGTATAATATATTTTACCCCATATTATCAAACATTCTGGCTATCCATATAATTACACGAATGAGTAAGGATGTGAAAGGTATCATTTTAGAGGAAATGTTCTTAGATTTTCGTGATGGGAGAGACGAAACCCTTTTTCAGTACCCCCGAACGGGATTCAAGCCCTGAACTCCTGGTTTCCAGTGGAAAAGCTTGATGCCTAAGCCTGCTTTGCCTATCTATGGGGATTTCAATTAAATTATTGTTTGAATAATGTTAGGTATATGTAAACCAATAGATTTAATAAAAAAATCATTAATACCGTTATTATTTGATAGAGACCTATCTAAAGATGTGATGGTTGGATATTAAACATATCCTCATTGAAAAGTGTTATTTAATTCATGCTATAACACAGCTGACTTTAAATATACCCATATCCTTGATAAAGGTTGTTCAATCAAGTGTGTCCCAAATTTCTTCCAGCTTCTAACAGATGGCAATCTTCCATTAACAAAGTCATTTATTGAGATTCAGGTGTATTGGATGTGACTTTACACAGGTGACTTTCACTGGATATCACTTATTTGCTCTCTTTGCTAATGCGGGTGCTTTTTAATCACCCTCTTATTTTACATGCTGCATTGATTTAGTAATTTGCTACACTGTTCTTAAACGTATTAAGACAAAAACAACGTAATAAGAACAAAATTACAATCATTAATAATAAACTAATAATATTCATCTTTGCAAAAAATCTGATCTTTGTCTCTGATCATATTGGTATTTCCAGTTTTTGGAAGCTCACACGTACATTTTCTTACCGATGGGCATATTTTACAGAAATAAAAAGCTACTATATTTCGTCCAACATTCGTCAAATCATGTAATCTGCAGCTGTCATTTTTGATAGCTATTATCAATTCACATAAAATAACACAAATAACGTTGTAAAATGTTTTCAATATTGAGCGCAAAAAAGTTTTTATTTTCTAAAAGATTCTCCAAATGTTCATTTTCAAGGTATAGGTGATACATTGATTATTACGTCATATTATGATTGCCAGTGATCATTAATAACATAGTGGAGATACGCGTTTGAAAACTCATAAATCAAACTGCACATGTAACTTGTTTGAACCAAAAGTAATACAAAATCCCTATATACTTACATTCGGAAAACTATGCTAATACCGTTAAACTGTTTTCAAAATTTAGGCATACAGCGCTGGGGGAGCAAAGCTGTCAAGCATGCTTTTACAACCATTTGCATGGGGGCTGGGCACGTGGAACTGCACATGTAATAATAGAAAGCACTTTCTGTAATGTAGGACAGTTAATGATGACCCTCAGAACGTATTCTCATTTTTAGATGGATTGGTGAGTTAATTGTGGTATGTTCTGCTGCATGCTCCAAGATGTTGAGGTGTGTAGTGCCATGCGACTAACCCTTATGCAACCCGTTGTACACGCATGCTTGAACGGCTGTGCTCTTCCAGCGCTGTACGCCATAACTTTGAGCACAATTAAATGGTATTAGTATAGTTTTCCGGTTGTAAGTGTTTAGGGATTTTGTAGAGCTTTTGATTCAAACAAAGTATATATATATATGTGTATATATATATGTATATATATATGTATATATATAATATGTATATATATATGTATATATATATGTATATATATATATGTATATATATACGTATATATATATACGTATATATGTATATATATATATATGTATATATATATATATATACGTATATAAATATGTATATGTATATATGTATATATATACAGTTTGGCCTATGAGTTTCCAAACACCCTGTATATTGATTTATTCCACACTTTGGTACATGTATACAAAACAGAGTGTGATAAATTAATAAAATATATAAACTAAATACTACATGGAAATATAAAATGGAAAGGCTCATCATAATATCAATAGAAATATTGAGATGATATTTAAAAAAAATCCCAAGCACTCGCCTTAAAAGAGATTAGGACGTCACATAGTTGAAAACCCGCTCTCAGTGCTACCAACTGGAGAGAGATCAACTCTATCCTCTCAAAGGAGTATTAAGTAAGAAGGATTAAAGTGAATCATGCTTTTACAAACCCATATTGAGAATGTGGACAGAAGAACCGTATAAGACAGTATCAACTAAAAAAAGCTACTTAAACTACTTTCATATATTTATACGTGAAGTTATCTGATTTACAGCTATCATTTTTTTTATAGATAGTGAATAATAGATCATATATATAGTAGGCCTAGTATCAATCTCATTAAGGTTATTATCCTCCACGATTACTCAATTTTTTCTGATTTTTAATGCACTGCATCTTACTATCCATTTAAGTTTTACGCTTATGTATTAATTACGCTAATGGGCTAGGTATGAGTAAGGTTGAATCTATATGAAGTGTACCTGCATTTGCGTGGAGAGTGAAAGAGAATGGGGAACCATTTAGGAAAAACAACCCTCAGTACACCCAACCGCAGTCTGAACCCTAGTCTCCCCGCCATCGGCAGTCTAATCCTTTGATAGAGTAGCATCTTAGACCATGCGGCCATCAAATGTCACGTTCAACCAGGGTCTGATTTACGTATATGGGGGCCTCGGGACGGCATACAGTGTGGGGGTCCCCATAATCTTATGTAAATTACATAATAGCATTAGGCTTGTCAACCCTTCCGGATTGGGCGGGAATCTCCCGGAATTATGACTATTCTCCCGTCTCCCGGGAATCCCTATCTGGGAGTTAGATATCTCCCAGATTTTACAAGAAATACCAAAAACCTTTTTGGAACGTTGCCATCGTATGTGAATAAGTGGAACGATTTTGAAGGCTATAGTTTTAAAGACGTGTCCGTTTTGTCTTTAAAAACCCCTATTGGACGGGATAATCTTCAGAAACTTACTGAAACCCCTCACCTAGAAGTTAAGGACCACGAGCAACTGTACATTAAGTTCTTTATCCTTAGAGAAGTTCAGAATACTCTCACTGACATTGCATGAATGGATATGAGGTGGGTTGCTTTCTTTAAACAACTTGTAGGGAAATTTAAAAATGTTGTTACATTCGCGTTAGCAATACCCAGTTTCAAATGCTATTAATGAATGCATAATTGCACATTCAGCATGATGAATATATTATGGACTAGAGAAAACAAGAAGCTCAGCCATAAACTTTAGAAAGATGAACTCTAAGTCTACCATAACTACCACTATCATGTTCTTAATTTCACAAGTTTATTTTGTCAAACAAAGAACTTTTAGCAACTGCTCTTAGGGTTCAGAAATATAAATTTAAAAAGTTGATATTGATATAAAAATACTTTTTGGTAAGCTTGTATGTTGTAATTCATATTAGTTTTATTTCAGTTGATAGTTAAAATAAAGTTCAAGTTGCTTTAGAAGTTTGTTCACTCTCTTGAACCCATATTTTTGATCTCCCGAAATTGCATTTATAGAGTTGACAATCCTACATAGCATGTCTGAGGAAAGGTAAACATTTAGTAACTTTTTTATTTTACACAATTTTAACTATAACAAACTAAAATGAAGTAGTCTACATAAAGACTTCATAAAAAAACGTTCGAGCCGGAACTGTCGAGTTTACAGGCACTGGGCAGTTGTTGTTTGTTATGTTGGTCCAGTGCGTGCCAAGAAAACTTCTCAATTTGGCATGATAAATGACTTTTATTACTATTGATAAGCTTATATATATAATTTTTCTGGTCTTACCAATTAGATTAGGCCGTTAGTAGCAAGAAAGGCTTGTGTAACCCGAACGGTTAGTAGTAATACGTAGTACTAGAAATAAAAGAAATAAAAAAAGAAGCAAGAACCAATATGTTAATACTTCAATATTATAATCAAAGAAGACCCTTACAAATAAAAATCATCATTAGCATGGAGAGGAGATGTAAAAACCACAACAGTATTTCCTTTTTTATAAACATGCAGTAACTTGGTAAGAATTTTTGAATAGCAGAGATGCGCGAAGTGTCTTTGACAGAGAAATTTTCACTAATATACTGGGACCAGTCTGGTAATTACTGGCTGGCTCGCTCATCAGTTTGGCCAGGCAGTCGACAGACATCTGAATTTCAATCTTTTTCAAGAGTAACTGACTAAATTTGTCAGAGCAACAACAAATTGGAAAACAAAAATTGTATCAAAGGCACCGCTGAAACAGCGGTGCTGTTAGCCGATTCGTGGAAACACTTTGAAAGGAACCGCCGCAGTACGTCGAAAGGGAGGCCAATGTATTTAGAATTAGAACGCAAAATTGTAATTGAATAACAAGGACTTTCCTAGTAAATTATTAAAGTGTCGGTAAGATTTTTATTTTTAACTAAGCTGCACACATATTAATTTGTTCACCCCTCATTATTTCGTGCTGAAATAACATTATGCTATACAAAAAACAAGAGAGCATTTACAATAGAAAATTAGAGTTTTTTCCTTTCTTTTGGAGGTTTGTGGGGGGCCCCTTTCTGTGGGGGCCCCAAGGCGATCACTCTGATCGCCTCCCTTAAATCTGGCCCTGCTTTCAACACCCTACTGTCATCCCCTCAGGAGCAAGGGTCTCAGAACCTTTGCGCAGCAATCCCTTTCATGACAGCTCGGCCCTTAACCAAACCCTCTCAAGTTACCCATAAGCGGGAATATAAGAATCAACCGTTGGCCTGGTCAGACAGTTTGTCTCTGGATGTGATGAAAGTTGCTACTGACTAGCCGATGGCTAGTCTAGGAGAATATCCTAGGTGTGGGTGCGAAAACCTTACAAATAGAAACAAGCTGACCACTGAATAAGAATCACCACTATCCTGGTAGAGTATACCGGGGAAAATGAGATTTCCTTCTGGGTGGTCGGGGGCCTACTGGCAGGGAGATTGTGTGTTGTTGGACTCAGTCCCGAATAGTTGCTTAGCAGTGTAAGTCCTCACCATAAGCTAATTAGGGCATCGTGGTATGTGACTCATATGTATCTTTTCTGAGCAGACATCAACAAGAGCGGTAATACCGGGTCTAGATGGCGGTGCACTTCTGAACCCTTAGTTGTGTTCTCGGTTATGGGGGGGTTTGACCGCTGTCCTTCTGGAGAAATCTATGGGCGGGCTGATTGTAGGAACGGCCTGGGATCCTCTTCTTGCCAGTCTGGCTCCGGTGCTCTGATATGGTTCTTGGGGGTGCCCTGTGAGTAGACTCCGATGTATCTCTTTTTCGGAGCATCTCGCATACGTGTAGTGTAACCTTGATCTGAGAAAGTTTTCCGGGCTTGACCTTTTATGTCGAGTCTTAGTCACCGGTCAAGGAGCTGGCTACCGTACACAAGCTCTTCGACCCCTACACTACACTTTTTAGGGGTTGAAGTCAGTCAACAAATCACATACAGACACGTTTTATTTACATTCACACACATACAAACACACAACATAAACGTACTGCCTCCCACCCCACTTAATGCACAAGACTAGACGATACTGGGACCGGTTCCGGGGGGTCTGGTCAGGCAGGTGCCAAATCCTACTGCTTCAATAGTAAATGTAACGGCCCTCAGCTGTTCTGTATTCGCATAGCACTACACAGTTCTTTTTCTTCCCATCCAGGCGTTAACTTGTCCCGTGGATATAACTAGTTTCCTGACATTTCTCTAAACAAACCACGCTATTGGGGATGTACGTAAAACTATATCTCTGGCAACGGAGCATGTAACCTGCACTAGACTATCGCAGGTTTTTACCCTCACTTCTGTCGAAGGGTATTTACTGCTCTTATTTCCACTCAGTGGGGTGGCTCTGGCATTCTTCTTTCGTGAGTATACTTGGAGTTTCCCCACCCTATTATCTTTCTTTCAAACTACTACGCATGATAAAGTGCATAGGTTCTGACCTGACACGCAATTCCTATCCATCCCTATTTTAGCTTAGTTGCACATGTGGAGGGAGCAGTAGTAAATTCGGTTATCAAACGCAGAAGTGCGGGCCTTGGAGACCTGATGCGTCTGTCAGAAAGGTTGCAAAGCCATGGGATGGACAACACCACTTGAGAGGAATAAACTGGTACATCAAACACGGCTGTTCCACTTTTTAAACCCTCTCCTGTCTCCTCTTTCCCTATCCATACGACTCAACTTGGTCTTTCAGGGGCGTTGCACGAAATATATTGGGGGAGGGGGTGAACACCAGTGTTTTTTCCAACTCCAAGCATTTCGAAATTAGAAAAATATCCAAATGGCAAAGGAGAGTACAAGAAGGGCAATGTTGAGAACGGGGGAGGAGGCTCCAAGATTTTTTTTAAAATTTGGGTTGATAATCAAGCCTTGAACCGAGCTTTTAGGCAAATGTATCTTTTAACTTAATTTATTTGTTCATACTGGATTTTTAAAGCTACAGGATTTTTTCAGTGAATAAGGAAATAACTTGAATTATTATTTATTTAAGTTTTTTTTTTGCAGATATCGTTCAGATCGTGTATTTTAGATTAAAAAATTTAACTGACTTTACTACAGCGGTTTCCAACATTTTGTAGTTTATGACTACAACTTTTCTCTCTGCGGCCATCGCGACCCTTTGATAACTTAAGTTTTTTCACTGTATATTACTACCAGCCCGGACTATCTACAGTTAACTATACAAGTGGGATAGGTAAAATTTAAAGAAAATGTACCCTTATTTGCTTGGAGGGATATTAGAATAAACTACCCCTGACCAGAATTAATATCCTTACTTCACCTTCACCAACAAACCAAACCAAAAGAACGTGACATTAAACCCTCATGTCGACTAATGTTTGTTTTAATTATTATAATTGTTTATAATAATGATTATATCCGACTAATATGTAGTAAAAAAGAATCAACAAGCTCTGGGTTGGGGGCTGATTTTATATTATGCTAAAAACAAGGCTGCCACAGTAAAAAAAAGTCAGCAAGAAGCTATCAGAATGGAATAGCCAAAAGGAACCTAAGAAATAACTAGGTCGTTTTTAACAACTTACATTACTATTAGAATTACGCATCTTCCTATAATCATTAAAATCCTTACAAAAGTAAATATAAAGCTAAAACCTCTACATTATGACCCCACCCAAAACACGCCGCGACCCCCAGGTTGGAAGCCGCTGCTTTATTATAACACACTTGGAAGCAATATTTAGCTAGTTAGGTCCTTGAGATGTAGAGCTTGCTAGTCAATTGATCAAAAAATTGGCATTTTGGCCATGTTTATTTAAAAAAATTTTCAACTGTAAAATAAAGCAATAAAAATTGAACTTATTGATATTTCTACAGTATTTTGATACCTGTCTACCAATGTCCTGCTTCACAACCTCATTGAAGTTGCTCTAAAATGTTAATACTGGTACGTGAATAAACTATTCAAAACATATTGTAATTTAGCGCGTGAGGGTGAAGGGGCTTCCCCTGACATTTTACGATATAAAATAACTTAGGGGCCTATGGCAATTTTGAAATCAGCACTATAAACAACATGGTTACTATACGAAATCTTATGCAAATCGAACACTAAATAACAAATTTAAAAAGTATCCCAAATTTGAAAATGTTAAAGGGTGAAGAAAATACTTATTTTTGTTTAATGTAGTCTACTTAATCAAATGAAAAATTATAAGAGTTGTAACAACTTAAAACAGCCCTATTACTCCTCTTCCTTCATTGTTGCTTTGAGCCTATTTAAGTTGCTTTGATGAAAGCCTATTTTAATAAACAATGAAATAAGATACATCAGTTCAATTCAAACTAGAATGGATACTTGCTAGAAAAATTAGTGTGTATTTCAGAAGTCTAACACTAACATTAACCTCAATGTCCTCATTTCATTGGGCAGAGCTTTCGGTAAGAAAACAATAAAATTTTGCGTAACATTCACAGCATTAATACCTTCAAAATTTAATAAAGCCCTAATAAAGGCATTGGCTGTACAACATATGATAATTTGAGTCATAGAATTGCGACAATCTTGCAGCCATGAAAGTCACAACTAAAAACACTAAACCATAAACAAAACATTGGCTGACAATGCTGCTACTTCAAGCATTGCTGGCTGAGTGAAATTTGGCTACAGGGCAGCTCATGTTCCCTTACGATTAGTTTCCATACCGCATTTGGCATACACTCACCGGTCGTTGTCTTTGCCTACTGACTACGGCGCTACTGGACTACTTGATTAACTAAGCGTTCTAAAATTTACTACAGAAGGAATCTCCTTTCAATGTTTGATGATTTTTGAAGTTGAGATTTTTTGTAGAGTAGGGATCAACAGTTGGGGAATTTTAAATTTGTCTGTACAAGTCTGTGGTAAAGGACTTTCATAATAGAAAGTAATGGGATACAGACTAAGCCTAGAATTTCCCAACTCCAGATCTCACATCTCACGAAATTCCCAACTTTCAAGCTTTTAATCAACATTGGGGGGGGGGGACAACCTGGCGCGACGCCCATGTGGTCTCTCACCAAGCTTTTCACTTCCTCCACCCTCCCCTCCAGCTAACCGAGCTTTCCCCTTCCTACTGTCCATCCACCTCTCTCTCTATCACCAAGCCTCCCACTTCTTCTCCATCAGATCATCGTGGTCTCTCTGCAAGCTCCTCGCTTCTTCTCCTTTAACTCACTGATGACTTTCGCTGAACCCTTCCCCTCTAGCTCACCACTATTCTCCTCTCTCCTCCATCTCACTCTGATTTCACTCGAGCATCCCCCTTCTTCCCCTCCAAATCACCGTTGTCTCTCACTGAGTTTTCTCTTTCTTCCCCTCCAGCTCCCACTTTCTCTCACTGAGCTTTCCCTTCTTCCCGTCCAGCTCGCCACGTCATCACTTAGAGATGTTCCCTCCTTTCCTACCAGCTCACCACGTCATCACTTAGAGATGTTCCCTCCATTCCTACAGCTCACCACGTCATCACTTAGAGATGTTCCCTCCATTCCTACCAGCTCACCTAAGGTTGTCACCGAGAGTTCCCCTTTTCCCCCTCCATTTCACTGCGATGTCTTGCCGAGCCTTTCCCCCCTTATTTTGTTTTCTCCCCATTCTTTGCTTCAATGGGCTATTCTAGTCGCGCAGGGAACAAGAAGCAAGAACGTCACCAGTAGAAAGAAGCCACCCACTCTCACCACCAGGGGTACTCCACCTAATCCGAAACCCCACCACTCGGACCAATCCAAAACTTACATGAGTACTAGTCAGAAAAGGAATAAATAATGAATCCAACAGCTGGGGACGATGAAAAAGTTTTACAAACTTGGGGCAATCCTATACTCATATAAACCTGTTCAATGAAGTAATTATCAAAACACACGTGTATATATTTATGTATGTAGGTATGCATATGTATGTGTATGTGTTAATGTAGATATACGTATATTACATTATTAAATAAACGCTTCTTTTCTTTATTATTTTCAATACAATTTAATATTAAGTTGTTTTCATTTATATATTTTTATTAATGGCGTTCTATTAGATGAAAATGTTAAAAGATGTGCATGTAAATTGTCTAAATGAAAAAACAAACTATTTAATATAATATCTTTAATTTTATGTAAATAATTTATGTTTGCGTATGTTAGTTTTTAAAGTTATAATAGCTTATTTTTATAAGATCTCGACCCACAGCTTAGCCCAAGGAGATTAACTATAGCCCTGATATTTTTAATTTTAATCTTAATACACAATCTATCAAGCAAATACTTATTAAATAATTATTATTATAGTTAAAATGCTATTATAGTTGAACATAGAGAAGTATGTAATTTTAAACTTTTCTCACAACATATCACTTAAGCTATATCAGTAATCAAACTTTAATTTAAAAAAAACTCTATATCTATCAGGCCCTGTCAGTATTGACATTGATAATATTATTTAGCCAATGATGATACTGAAATAAATAATTTCCCCCGGCTTAAATTGTTACCAAATTACAATGGAAGTAGTTTCTTCTTGGGCTTTCAAACTCTCTCTAAAAGCGAATTCCAGAAAAATCAATTTTATAAACACTTTTGGTAATTGGGACTTCCCTGGCAAATTAATGCGCGAATACAACAATTTTATACGTATTTACAGTAAAAAAAAAGGGTTTCCTAATACTTGTAGTATTCAGATCTCAAACTAGTGGTTTCTAACTAATGGATCATGGAACATCTTTGGTTCATGTTGCTATGTTGCTAATTTTTAACACTTTATATTTGCTTCACTTAAGAAGTTGTTATTACGGTTACATTTATATATAAAATAATATTTGTTCTTTTAGTTTAATGTTATACGATAGTACTTTAAAATTTGTTTTATCATTAATCTACATATTTATACGACTAAAAATAAAACTCGTAATTGCGAAGTGTCATAAGTCAACTAAACCTATATTGACGCGTCAACTTGTGTTTATAATAATTATTACTAACACTATTTGCAAGTGTGTTTCCTGCTATACATTCTTTTTACAAAATAAGGTACCAGTATACATGTGCCTTACCCCGGTAGTTCTCTGAAACGTGTAGTATTTGATGTCCCATCATATTATCTTTTCTTCCACTCAACTTAAATAATTTTTATTCAATGTCAGTTAAGTTATATAAGTGGAAAAATCCCATTCATAGTGTGAACTGGGTCTCCATATATGTTCTAATACGATCCCTTATATAGTTATGTTCAATTTTTGAGTGTGTAAATGTATAATGTAGAATTTTGTATTGATGATGTGTATTATTCAGTTGGAGAGAAAACTCAACATTGAAGAACATTCTCAATACAATAATAAAAAAGCTATTTAAATTATTTTTTTAATAAATTTATAATATACCTCATTTATGTATGTACCATGACATGTTATTGATTATAGGCACCTCACAAAGTATTTGTATAAATATTTAATGTAGATACCAGGGGCGGCTCGTCCCTAAGGCGCGGAGGCGCGCGCCCCCCATCCCCACGAATCCCCAGTTCCTTTTAACGTTATAAAATATATTATTTAGAAATAATTTATTAACTAAACAGGCTGCGCCCTCCATCTTCTAAAGTGACGAGCCGCCACTGGTAGATACGTTAAAATTTGATCTGAAGCTTTTTGGTTAAACTTTGAATCCGTCCACCACTAAAGAAAGGTTGTAATTTGCTGTCTTAATGAGGGATACGAGTTGTAAATTGTAATTGAATGTGAAGTACATTAAAATTACACCGAAAGAGAGAAAGATTACCTTGCTTGGTCCCTTTATGGCGGGGATGAAGAACCTATGGTACGCTACTGGGTGACACATGAACGTGATTTGGATGACATGGAAAAAAAAATAAAAAAATAGTGAAAAAAAACTTTTTGTGTGTGGTGTAACATTTTGGAAGCTAGCATTATTTAGTTTAATTTTTTCCTTTCACTTTTTATTTGTCAAAAAAACTTCTACATAACACCGTGACACAATGTTTTAGAGGTGAGTGGTGCCACTTTAAGAGGTGGCACACTATACTAGTTCGAAAAATGCAACTAACCATTTAAGTGACACATTGGTATAAAGAGATTCACCATCCCTGCACTAAGGTGTTACTTATAAGAGATAAACATAGTACAATCATTCCAAGGTAGGGCTGCTACTGTTCAAGGTAAACGGAGTGTCCCTCTATACAGGGATATTCAGATAGCCAGCTAAAAACATAAACAGGTTGTACAGATTGACAATACTTGTATTGCCACTTCGGTGGCCGCGTGATATAACACGCTACTTTCGTGTTGGACTAGACTGCCGATGACAGGGCGATTGAGGTTCGAATCTCAGTTGGTTGTACTGAGGGGGGTTTATCCAAAATGGTTTTCCACTCTCCATACACGCAAATGCGGGTACAATCATTGTAAATATAGCCTTCCCAATCCCTAAAGCCATTCGCGTGATTAGTACATAGGCGTATAGACCGGACGGGTAGTAAGACGCGCTGCTAAAAAAAGAAAAGAAAAGTATTTCTACGCAATAAACTTGGGATGGGCGATGCCAAGTAACAGCACTGACGTCAAATTTGGCACTCTATGCACCTGTGGTGTAGGCAAAACATGCAGCACACCATGCAAACCAACACAGACATCCCAACCCCTCCCTCTCCTGACACACATGATAGTGCCAGCGTAGTAGAAGGCCAACATATACATATACATATATAAGCAGTTTTCATAATATTTCACACAACAGTCGTTTTTAGCTCTATCTTTAGGGGTGTATACCGCCCTTATTATCCAAGATGGACCCTAAAGTTGCTGATATGAATTATTCTATTTTCACTCAAGGAATAGCCTGCCAAAGTTTGATGCAATGTTTTAGATACACGTTGTATATCTTTGAAAGAATCACCAATTCGTAATCCTTATGGGCATCTTCTTTCAGGCAAATCAATACCTGTTACTAGTACCTGTATTTTTTTTACCTGGAGATCTGATCCTGTATATTTAAAACGTGAAACAGTTCCGTTCGATGATGGTATCCGGAGCAAAACCAAAGCCATTTTAATCATTTTTCTAAATTTACTCATAATTATTTATTTTATTAAATATACAGAGGAGGTGGTTTCTAATTTGAAGTTAAAATTAAAGTAGGAATAAATGTTATACCTGGATTAATTTAACTTCCAATTTATATTTCTAAAACATAAAGGCTACAATTGAGAGTAGTCATTGAAAGATTTATTGATGCCTCATGCGTCAACGGGCTCGATAGTTATTTATTAAATAATGTGGAAATAATTGTTTTTTCTTAGCACCACGTTTCACTATCCTTTCGCCTTTTACGCATATGCACTAATTACACTAATGCATAAGGTATGAGGAAGATTGAATTTATAAGAAGTGTACCCTCATTTCCATGGATGGATAGTGGAAAACCATAGTAGAAATACCTTTAGTACACCCGACAACAACATATTCCCGTCACCGGCAGTCCAGTCTATTGTGAGAGTGACGCCTTAGACCATTCAACCACCGAAGCAGGTGGATATAGATAATTGGTATTGTTAGTTAAACTACCAACCAGGGGACACAATACTAATCTAAAATGTGTGCGCTGTTCCAGACTGGATCATAAAGTACATCCCTTCACTGAGCCCCACTTCAGCTGCTACTGCTTCCAGCCATTTTTACAAGCTTCTTTGTAACTACTATTGCTGCTGTAATTTAACCATGTAAGTTGCTTCTAATGCTAGCTACTTCTTTTGCTTTTGCTAATACCCTTACTTCTTTTGCACGCAAACTCACAAAAATAACGAATTTCCTTAAATACGATATGTACCTAATAAATGTTGGGAATTAATTATGAAAGCTAAAAATACTATTTTATTTTGGAAAATTATTTTTCTTCTTTACCTAATCATCATGTGCTTACATTGATGCAATTGTTTAGCAAAATATACCATTGTCATATGAGTATTAATACTAATGTAACTAGTTTATTATTGGAAAATAAAATCTAAATTAGAAATGTCCATATTTTCCACACATCCCTGCATACTCTTTAAATATTATTATTATTATTATTATTATTATTATTATTATTATTAATTATAATAATAAAGTAAACATTTTTTCAAGATGTCGTAATTTAAGGCAGTAACATTAGATGCCATGTCATTTAGTTGAAGGTGTTGATGTTAACACTTGCTCTATTCTAGTATTATTTCTTTGTGTTGTGTACTGAGCCAAGCTAAGTAATATGAACACAGATACAGAGGGCCAGTTTCATAGTCCAACTTAGTACGCCTCAAGTGCGGTGCTATACTAAATACAAGACGTCACCTACCTGAAATTGAATGGAATGGGCCAGTTTCATATGCGAAATTGGCCCATTCCATTTTGGTATAGGTAGGTGTCGTCCTGTATTTAGTATCGACTCGCACTTTAGGCATGCTAAGTTGGACTATGAAACTGGCCCAAAGTTTATGGTGTAATTTATTAAGCGTGGACTGACTATAAAGAGAGACGGGGCTCGTTCCTTTCACGCTGGCTTGTCAGTCGAGGTCTCATCACTGATTCCAGCTCATATACAAACATACAGTTTGATTGCCCCAGGCAGACTATCCGCTCACTCATTGACGACAAGCCGACTCCACTCGACAGCACATAACACTAGAGCAGAAGTTTCCTGGAACGACCGTCGAAGGCTGTACCCACAGTACACTCTCTCCTCTACAGGAGTGTAGGTGGACACTGGGTATGAATGTAATGCAAAAATAATTAGACAAGATATAAAAGTGAACAATAACAAATGCCTACCCAAACAATTGATTGGTTATTTCGAGTACTCGTGACAACCATGATACATTTAAATAATAATATCAGAGTATTGTTAAATTGAAAAAAAAAGTATAGATATGTATATATGTGTGTATTTCTACTTCCAATACGATCTTAACCATTATTTCTTTTATATACCTAAACTCTTCTAACAATAACACGTATATATTTTACTGTGAAAGCTGGAAACGTGACGATTTTTGGTAATTGACAGCGATTTCCGGGATTCACTGCTCTACACTGGTGGATGTCGGAAATAAATGTTAGTTTCTAACACCCACTGGGAATTTCCGGAAGACGTTAATTACATCCTGTGTAATTTGGAAAAACACAACACCAACGATGTCACTTCATTGCAGCTACCTGGAAATCAATAAGAAACCTTTCTATAGTAGGAACAGCATGATAACTATAAACAGCTCATAAGTAGCAAGTAAATTAGCTAAGACTAAGCTATTTAAAAATAAATGGTACGGCACACCGCACAGACTTTCTCTCTCTTTCTATAAACTCGTAAGATTTCTGAACGGAATAATGTACATTGTATATTCACCACTCCATATAAGAACACGCATAAAATAATATACAATGATATAGAATCAATGAGAAAAGAGGCGCATCTTTGTCCACCTAAGAACATTTCAAACAGTTTAATGTCTTCCACAAGGGTCAACACTTCGTAATAAAATTACGATTTCTGGTTAATATTTTAACATTTTAAAAGGTGTTGCAGATCTTCAAGTCATCGCATTGATATTTAATTATTCATTTATACATTTTGACCAATAAAAAATGTAAATATTGACTATTGAGTCTAAAATGGAGATAGATCATTGCTATGCAAACATTTCTCCTAAGAGCTTTAAGGAAAAATAACATACTTTTTTAGATACTTATATTTAATTACTCTATGGCATTGGAGAATTATTGCGTTAAGACTTAAGTAGTATATGTTTACAACTAAAGCTCACAAAATTGTATTAATATATTTGCAAATATCTCAGAAACTGTTGCTTTTATAAAAATATATGTCAAATAAAAGTTTTTTATTTCTAATAGTCCTACAATTTTGCAATGATAAGTTGTTTAGTTTCTCAAATAGTTGTGGAGATACGGAAATTAACGCTTCTGTAAAGTACCCTAAAAATCATTTTCATAGGAAAATGAAAATAGCCAGTTTATTTATAATCTTAATCAACGCCTAGATACGAATTTTAATCAAAATCGTTTGAGCAGATTTTGAGAAAACCAAATTTTTCTCTTTTCGCCCTTCAGTAAACTACCCTTAATTTTAAGTTTTTATAGACACACAGACAGACGGCATTGCAAAGACTATTTTTTAGGGTTCGGGGGGTCATGAGACGTCGACATCCATCAACATTTCAGGTTAGTTTTTTTTTACGGTCGCAATACTTAAACTTTAATGTCCAAAAAGTTAAAAAAATTCATATAATTGCGTATAGATTGAAAGTTATTGATTTTATAAAAATATGTTTCGGATAAAATATCTGTATTATAAATATATATACATATTTGTAATGCTAAGTAATTTCATATCTCAAATAGTTTCGGAGCTATTATAAAAAATGTTAATTGACGCATCAGACCGGAGCCCTTAAAGCCATTTTGCCGAAATATTGAGGGTAGCCATTTTGTTTGGAATATTTATTAATGTTTATAAATGAAATTTAATCAAAATCGTTAGAGCCGATTTTGAGAAAATCGACTTTTTCTCTTTTTGCCCTTCAGTAAACTACCCTTAATTTTAAGTTTTAATAGACACACAGACAGACGGCATTGCAAAGACTATTTTTTAGGGTTCGGGGGGTCATGAGACGTCGACATCCATCAACATTTCAGGTTAGTTTTTTTTACGATCGCAATACTTAAGCTTTAATGTCCAAAAAGTTAAAAATATATATATAATTGCGTATAGATTGAAAATTATTGATTTTATAAAAATATGTTTCGAATAAAATATTTGTATTATAAATATATATACATATTTGTAATGCTAAGTAATTTCATATCTCAAATAGTTTCGGAGCTATTATAAAAAATGTTAATTTACGCATCAGACCGGAGCCCTTAAAGCCATTTTGCCGAAATATTGAGAGTAGCCATTTTGTTTGGAATATTTATTAATGTTCATAAATGAAATTTAATCAAAATCGTTAGAGCCGATTTTGAGAAAATCGACTTTTTCTCTTTTTGCCCTTCAGTAAACTACCCTTAATTTTAAGTTTTAATAGACACACAGACAGACGGCATTGCAAAGACTATTTTTTAGGGTTCGGGGGGTCATGAGACGTCGAAATCCATCAACATTTCAGGTTAGTTTTTTTTACGATCGCAATACTTAAGCTTTAATGTCCAAAAAGCTAAAAATATATATATAATTGCGTATAGATTGAAAATTATTGATTTTATAAAAATATGTTTCGAATAAAATATTTGTATTATAAATATATATACATATTTGTAATGCTAAGTAATTTCATATCTCAAATAGTTTCGGAGCTATTATAAAAAATGTTAATTTACGCATCAGACCGGAGCCCTTAAAGCCATTTTGCCGAAATATTGAGAGTAGCCATTTTGTTTGGAATATTTATTAATGTTCATAAATGAAATTTAATCAAAATCGTTAGAGCCGATTTTGAGAAAATCGACTTTTTCTCTTTTTTCCCTTCAGTAAACTACCCTTAATTTTAGGGGTAGATATCCAATTCCAAAAACCCCTCGGGGCAACCCTATGAAAACCCTAGATATCAAGTTTCAGCTCAATCGGTAAAATAGTTTAGGCTCTAGTTGGAGGTACAGACAGACAGACAGACAGACAGACAGACAGAAAGAAATTCAAAAACCACTTTTTCGGATTCAGGAAGTCATGAAACGTCAAAATTCATCAAAATCTCGAGTTCGATTTTTTTGACGATCACAATACTTTCTCTACCTGTAAGATAGAGAGAAAGTAAAAATAGGAATACATTTATTTTTACTGTTGTATTTATTATTTCTTTATTTTTGCATATTAAATATTTAAATTAGAGAACAGAATAAGCATATTCCTATAAGTTATATTTTCACGAGCTAAGAAGTTTCAAATAATTACACCAATTATGTTCTGAAATGATTATATTAGATTACAAATTAGTTCACTTGTTGCAACAAGGCATACTACTGTGACACTTAGAATTACAAAGGTCACTATGTTTTTTGCAGCTGAATTGATCGGTTTTACACTTAGTAGTACAGTTGCATTGGTGATATCCCTGTCCTCCACCAATTGATTTCAAAAACACCATTTCACGAAGGGAAATATCCTTTAATGTTACATCTTTCACGTCAAGAAAGTTTTATTTGCAGACAGCAAACTTGTTTTTAGCGTACAGTCTAGTGATAGTTCCATGTGAATTTCCAATCTGATAGAAATCATTATTGTGCACTTCAACTACAACTGCCAGAATATTCTGAGAATCGATCCTACCGCGATCAACGTCAGGTACAGGAACTGTAACTGTATCACCAATTGAAGCAGGGGGAAATTTTCTCTGAATTGCGCAACATTTCATTAGCTTGTTTTTTCAAACCCTCTTTGGATTTTTTCCTCTTTTTGTTGACATTTTCTTTTTTAATGCACAGTTGACACGTAACTGATGCACCATAACCTTCATTTTCAGATATCAATATAAATGTAAGCACATGGTAAAGAAGAAAAATAATTTTCCAAAATAAAATAGTATTTTTAGCTTTCATATTGTACACTGCAGACAAAAGTGAGCTCTTGATGTTTCCTTTCCACAAACGACGCATTATTCGGTTTCTTCATGTGTTCCAATACTTGACAAAGGTTCTCCGAAGAATGGAGTGGCATTTTCTTCTTCTTTATCAGAAATAATTTCACTTTCAGCTATTTTATTTTATTTGTTACATCTCGTTCACTGATCTGGTTAATTAGATCATCAAGTTCCTCTTCAGACTCAAGTATACGAATCTTTTCACGAGGTAGAACTGAAGTGTTGAGTCCCCTTTTCACTTTGGTACCAAACATTGTTTCATAAGGAGTCTGCTGAATTTCTTCGTGAAAAGTTGTGTTTATGGTAAACTGGACAAATTTTAAACATTTTGACCAGATGGATGTTTGGTTATCATTCAACCATGCAATTAACAAATTTTGGATTTCCTGATTTGCTCTTTCAACAGATCCTTGATTCTGATTATGGCGAGGCTTACCATGAGAAATTTTAACTCCGTTCCACATTGAACAAACCTCTTTGATAATGGTATTCGCAAACTCGTATCCACTGTCGGACTGGAGAATAGCTAGGCAACCAAATATTAATAATATCTCTAGGAGATTATATGCAACTTCTTCAGCTGTCTTGAATTTCAATGCTCTTAGCTGCACAATTTTGTCAAATGGTCTTAGTAGACCATGATAAATTTGAACTCCCCATCCCTTTTTTACTGCATATAAATCATATAAATCAAGTCAACCTGTCCTCTCAAGTTAAGCTCAGACGAAACAATTGGCTTTATAACCAGTCCTTTTTTGGTGCGCTATATTTGGCCTAGCACTGTACACACAAATAAATGTAGATCGAAACAACGTCATATGTTATATTTTTGTATTGGGCCTGAAGTTTTTTAACATACGGGTTCTCTCCCCATGCCCGGTTATCTGATGGGTTTCAGATAAAACTTCATAAATTTCGTGATTTTGTACAAAATACTGTATTTTGGACTCCCCTGGTTTCAAAGGCGAGATCAATTTTGAGGAGTCTCCCACTCGCAATACATCATAACGTTTCAATCTCTTGTAATCTTGGGACTGCTTCTCTCTTGTTTTCTCTTTTGCAGCAATAACCTTGTTTAACCCTCACATTAGTTAAACATATTACATGGAATAAATTAAATATTTGCGTGGAGGGGGGGAGGGGAACAAGTCTCACCCTTTATCACCCCTGTCGAGATACCACCCGACGGACCAACCATTTCTCTTTCTACGCAATTTGAAAAATGTCAAGCCAAAATATACAACTAATAAATACTGAGAACAAATCTAACTACCCAAACGTCACGCCTCCGCACGAATGCCAGAGGGGGGG
>CABFWB010000229.1:323811-375915 GCA_902151455.1 Timema bartmani
GGGGGGGGGGAACCAATCAAGAAAACGTGTTTCCTAGGCTTACCAACTGTTGATATCGATATAAACTTAAAGAGGATCGAGGGGCCATGCAAAAAGAGATCAAACAACGAAAGGGGGAGGGAGGAGGACGACCTCAAATATTTATCTGGCAGGCCTCGTTCCTTAAGTGGAGGTTCAGCCAGACTGACAAGCACGCGAGTGACTGAGTGACTGCGTGGCCAAACTGGTGAGCGAGCGCGTGATTAGCAGATAGTTCTCGATAGTTGTTTACTATAAAGCAGAGGTTTTAATCTTGGCTCAGTGAACTGAGGGTGGTTTTCTCATCCTATCTCCACGCTAATGGCGATTCTTATTTGTAAAGGCCTACTTTGATTATAATATTGGAGGTATTTTAACATATCACTTTTACATATATATGGCTTATGGTCTTACCACTTAAATTAGGCCGTTAGTGGCAAGTGTTCTAAACCTATCGATAATTATAAAAAAGTAAAATATCATGTCAAATTGAGAAGTTTTCCTAGCACTCAATGAACCAACATACAATAATATTGCACAGGGCCTGTAAACTAGACTGTTCCGGCTCGAGCGCGCTCGCGCGCTCCAGTCTGGCACCCTCTCATTAAAACCAATGTGTTCGATTTAATTTTTTAGTCGCTCGCTCACCCAGTCTGGCCATATCCTGGCATCCAGGTCAGTGACATGGTTTGAGCTGAGACACATGAGCGCGTCTAAGTGGTAGTTAGATTCCGGTTCGATGAGTGAAACTATCACCGGAGTCAAAAATTGACTAATCAAAGTCAGTTCTAGCCACCTGTAATGTAACTTGCCTGACACTCCTTCTGTGGCTTTACTAAGAATGTGTAGCTCGTACATGATTCTATAACCTACTTTTAGTGTACTGCCCTTCTTTGAACGTTGTATCTTCTGGCGACTATGTCACAAGACTTCTTCAACTCTCGAAATGCGACTTCCCATTTTTCTACCATTTGCTTCTGTTCTGGGGTCCTTCTTCTAGAAATCCTGGATATAATTCCCAGCGTAAACCAATAGGCTAATCCATTTTCATACGAGTACTATGAATATAAGCATTCCCTAATATTATCAGCGCTATTAACGACGACACAATCAAAAACCAACAGGGCCACGCAAATTTTCCTATTTTAATGCTTATTCTCCAGTTGTTTTACATTTAGCATTCTATTATCAGCAGTGAATTGGTGAACGTTACATGGTATCGTCTCCTTGACAAATATTTTCTTTAATAGATTCTCGTAACACTGTCTAGATATAACATTATTAAAAGAGTCCGTATCCAAAAGAGCTACGATTTTTTCTTGGCATATATTTATGGGCATTCCCTTTAAAGCAATTCCGGAGGAACGGTTCTTGGGTTGGATTTTTGGCGTGGGTTAGTTGTTTGCGCTACACCTCCCTAAAAATGTGGATTCTTCCCCGCTCCCCACCGTTCTTGAATCTATCGGGGCATTCGCAAATCAAATATGTGGTTGAGGAACAATTAAAATATCTCCGCGTTCTTGCCAAGAGGTTGTTTCCTCTTCCTCTATCGAAATTGGTTTTTGGGTGGAGGGATAATGTTTCCCTAGCGTTTCCTGAATAAGAAACCACTCCAAGGCCTTGTCTGTCTTCCTGATTAGAGTATCCCCCATAGTTTTAGTTCTCCTGGTGGTTAATCTTGAGTTTATGTTCGCCCGCAAAATGTATGTTGTAGTTTTTAACCTCTTGTTGGGCTAGCTTGAACTGTATGGCTTGCTTCACAAGCTATGGGATAGAACGTACCCTGGTTCTAGTTAAGTTTATCTTGATATCAAGCCTTAATTTACGGAAAATACGAATCAGCCCCTGTTCTCGCGTAAACTCCCAGTGTCTCCTGATAAGGGTTTGTTGTTCCGTTACGTATTCATGTACTGATTCTTTGGGCTTTTATATCCTACTCTGTATATCCTATTCAATTAGTTCTTGATATTTTCTCTTAAAGAAACTAACTTTGAAGGATTCTAAAAATTGTTCCCTCTTACTTCAGTTACTTTGGTTGTCCTAAGCCATCGTAATCTACGTCCTTGAAACTATTTGGGTAGGGCCTAAAATAACTATCTGTTAGGTGATAAACAGTATTTAGCCTTTCCAAACAATCTACTATTTGGTCCCACTGGATTGCCTAGACAAAACACCAATATACCTCCCCCTTGCTCTGGTTTTACACCAGAAAGTTTATTTTCATATTGTTTGAATTATCCTCTCACCCCTGGAATAAATAAATAAATAATATATAACTTATACAAACACGAAAGCCTGAACTCACTCACTGACTCATCACCATTTCTCCAGAACTCCTTGACCCGGAATCTGGAAATTAGGCAGGTTGTAGGTCTGATAAGAAGGGTTTCGTGAAATTCGGATCCTAAGGGGGTAAAACTAGGAATGGAACATTTTAAAAGGTATAACTTTATCTTTCAAACAACTTGAGCTGGAAAGATGAAACTTGGAAGTGAAGTTCTTTATAGGTAATGGACAAGAGGATTCTTCGGATTTTTTCGAAACTCAACCCCTATGGAGATGAAGCAAGAAGGGGAATGGTTTTCGATATCTTTCATACCGCTTGAGCTTGAAAAATGAAACTTGGCATGGAAGGTATTTTTAGGTGATGGGCTAGAGGTTTTTTTATTTTTAAAAATTCAACTTATAAGGGAATGAAGCAAGGAGGGAGTGGTTTTTATATATCATTCAAACAGCTAAACTTAGAAATATTAAATTTGTCAGGAATGTTCTTTTTAAATAACTGGCCAGAAATCTTTTGGGATTCTCCGAAATGCAACCCCTAAGAGGATGAACTGGGATGGGGGTAGTTTTTGAATAGTTTCAAAATGTCAAAAGAAATGAGACCTGCGCGAATCATTGGCTATTGGCTAGTATAATTTAAATTATTCTTAAATACCTTAAATACCAATAAACGTATTCCTCAATTAAATATGTTATTTACAAATAAATAATAATGAGGATAGTATGGATATAATTCACTAACTAACCACTCATTAATCGCACGTGATGTTTTATAATACATATCTGTACATAGGGACTTTCAAAATGGGCAAAATGAAATTCCGATAAGCATAAGTTAAGACAAAGGCCAAAAAGTAGTGTTTTGTAGCTGTCATCTTGAAAAAATATGGCGGACGTAAATGCAGTTGATTTCGTATTAATTACTAAGAATGAAAGTGACTTTCAGAATGATTTGAATCGTTTGAATGTAGTGACAGGCAGAATGGATCTTCGTATAAATGTCTCCAAAGCTAATGTGATAGTTTTTAATAAGGACGGATTAGTAAATGATTTTCAGCTTAGCATAGATTTAAAACTGTTAGAATAAGGGAGATATTTTATGTATCTGAGAAGAATGTTTGTAAAATTTTAATAAAATCTATACGCAGCTGATTGCATTTTTGTGAGTAGTTGTATGTATGTGGTATATTTCAAATTAATGATGTAGTATCGAAAGAGGCAAAGATGGCAGTATGTACAAATGTGCTAACGCGAACATTGTCGTATGGATGTGAAGCGTGAGTTTGTCAAGAGAAACACAAGAGCAAGATGAGTGTGGTAGAATGATATATATATATATATATATATCATTCTACCACACTCATATGGACAAAATCAGTTTTGAGTGGGTGCTAAGTAATTGTGGTTTGAAAGGGAATCCATTAGGTCAATATGAAAGAAGCGTCATGTTGAGAGAATGAGTGTGAATCGAGTGACGAAGCAAATATATGAAGGTAGAGTGAGTGGATCAAAATGAAGAGGTAGGTCATGTAAGGTGTCGTTAAATGTTGTAGACAAATGTGTGAAAAAGAGAAACAATATGAGTTTTATGAATAAAAGAGTATTGTATGACTCGGTGTATGGATGTTGTTAAAGTGTAGAGAGTATGCAAAGATAGAGAAATGTGGATAAAGTGAGTAAGGGTGGATTAAATACGGAGTTGTTTTTTGAGCTATATGCACTTTTACTTGCCTATAAATACATATATACGTCTATATTATAACATGACATATATATCTGTATCCATATAATTACACATATATGTATAAATACATATATATATCTGTATCCATATAACTGCACATATATGTATACAATGTGTATATGTATATTTATGTGGATTTATGTATATACGCATATATATACATATACATACATATGTATCACATACATACTTATCTATTCATATAATAAAACCGTAAACTTGTCTGTACGTTACATTTCATATGATTGTTGAAATCCAGTAAACTAAAAAAGTACTCATCAGGTCAAGATGAAACATCTTGAGTTGTACTCCTTAACTTTAATAATACTCGTAGAGGGTAAGCCATACACCATCACGCTATCTCATCAGCGAGCGAAGCAGTGTTGAAAGAACCGACTGTTAGTGTGGTTGCATTTGCGTCTCAAATTTATTACAAAACCAAATACATTACTTTTAATATATTAATCTTCTTTGTAAGTCTCCTTGGTAATGAGGGGCTTAGAAATATCAACAAACCATGAATGTAGAATTAATTATTTTCTGTCTTACTTGATCGCCAAATTAAATGCAATCCAAAGAGTAATTAAATAATATATTTCATTCTTAAATCCAAAAATAAATTATATTTTGTGTTGGTTGTTTTATATTCATATTAATTAACAAATCGTGATTATTTACAAAATAAATTCTACACGTAGGTGACGTTCAACATTTTTATGTGATTTGATCATACGTTTACATGGATACATATCCATATAAATAGATTAATTATCCCATTAAGGGGCAGAAAATACTCATTAAAATGGTATACTCCATTTAACAGCACATAGCCGACTAATAAAATGTTAAGAAATATTGTCCCTACCTCTCTTATGGTAAGTGGAAACACATTTAGGTTTTTAGTGAACTTTTGAAATTGTGAACCAAATACAGTATTTGGATCTACATTGGTTCACTATAATCGGAGTTGACTGTATATTGAGATATTGACATCTTAAACCCCGTGACCTGCAGTGGGTGTAACTTGAAATCCAAGAAAAATAGATAGTGGTTCTTTTAAAGTCTGCGTCCGTTGCTAGAGGATCCCGTTTAGGTGCCAGGACAGACTTAGTGGGTAAGCCAAACAACCAGGGGCATCTCCTGCGCAAGTGCTCCAGCAAACATTACGAAGATCTTTGAGTAACCTCTTGCCTCTTTGAACCTTGGAACGGCCCCATGTGGCCCTCACCCGGAGCAGCCCTGGAGGAGCCTGGACGACGTATTGGACGACCAGCTTTGGCGTGGGTACATCGCCGATCTGGGCAGTGCCATTTGTAGGGAGACCGTCCCCTGTAGCCTGAATGACCTCACTCCATGCCAAAGTGAGGGCCCGGTAGAGTAGGCTGGCCCGATAAAATGCAGTCCAAGTATTTGATTCCGCAATGATTCAATCGTATGGACCAATTTTAAATAAATTTGGCAGGGACATCCTTTGTATCGAGGTTGAACGGTGTATGTAAACTCAGTTTACCCTAAAGGTAGCAGTCTTACCTTGACATATTACACTATGACCCTATCTTATAAGATATACCATAGTGGAATAATGCAAGGTAAGCTTAATAACTTACAGGGTAGATGAAGTTTTTTTAAATCTGGCTTTCCATTTGAAATATTGGCCGCTCAAAGGTTTTTTGTTTAAGAGCTTGTCTCGAATGAATTTTATTTAATATTCTGAGCATTCTAATGAGTAACTAAGAGACATTAAAAAAAAAAAAATTGACATACATTGCGAGATTTACATATTAAACCGCGTTAACAAAGGTTATTCTCTATGAATATAATGAACTATTAAATAAAGTATTCGATTAATATCTATATAACTTTATCACCAAGGACAAATATCAATTTCAAATCTAAGGAGAAATTATAGAAGATAGTTCAACTTGAAATCCAAAGAGAAATGATAAGATTGTAGTAACGATAAGAACACGGCATAGTATTTAACATGATGTACTCAGCGTTATTTGAATGGAGGATGCAGGACCTACTGTTCATATAACTATTAAATAATATATATGTACAAAAAGAATTATATGGGTGTACATTTATGGATTTTTCAAATATTATAAGTAATACTTCTTGTTTTATTCAGGTCGTATGCACCACATTTATGACCCATTGATATGGTGTGTCATGTTAAAATCAAAAGTGCGTAAAGTCTCTATGAGATTCTTTGCTGATGAATTAAAAATTGACTATGCTGAAACAGGCTAGGTAAATTTGAAGTTATAGTGTAACAAATTAAATCTAAAGGATTTTTAATTTCAGGTGAAAATTACTTTCCTTAGAAGCATACAACTGTACAGTCATGTGGCCACTGACATTTAATCTGTTGAGAGTTCCCGATTGTAAAATAAAAATGTACCTTCCATTTACACTAAATGAGAGCACCCATACCTTTACCTACTAGCCTATGTTTCTATCTCTGGGGTCGGCAACCTTATAGTAGTGTTGTGCTGAAGTAATTTTGCCAAGTCGCTCAGCGTGCCAGCCAACCTAAGCCCACCCAAATCGGTTATACAGGATATTTCACTCACTCTCGGCCCCTCAGTTTACCTTATAACTTTCAAAACAATGGATGTAATCTATTGAAATTTGCTAAGGACATACCTTGGTATATGAAGAACATGATGATCGCATAGCAAGTGTTGAAAGTGGGCGCCATTAGCATCAACGCATGCCTGCACACACCTCTCCATATTATTGAAGGTATTCACCAACACATCGGGAATCGCAGCCTCAATTTCCCACAGAATTTTTCTTGCGGTTTCATGTGAGTCCATGGTATGTTGCGATACACTTTCCATTTTTGCATGCCCCATAGGAAGAAATCCGGTGGAGTTAGGTCGGGTGACATTGGTGGCCAAAGTCCGTTAGAAGTTACACGCTCTTCAAAAAAGGAAACAATTTCAGTCATGCTGACATTGTAGGTGGGGCAGGTGGCACCATCCTGCGGAAAATAGCCACTACGGAGTTCTTTGTCCTCCAACTGATTCACAAACACATTGAAGATTTTCATCTAAACTGCGGTATCCACCGTTTTATGGAAGAAGATGGGGCCAATAAGGTTGCATCGCAATAAAGCTCCCCCCCACCCCGTTTTTTTTCACCATGAAGAGGTGTCGTATGCAAGAGGTGAGGATTCTCACTAACCCCCATTTGGGTATTCTGGGAATAGACGTAACTACCTAGGTGGAACCACGTGTAGTCCAGTATTCCCGGATGTACATTGACAAATTGATGGAACCAATGACAGCCATTGAGTCCCTCCTGTTTGTTGGGAGGTTTCAATTCATGCATAACAGTAGCTTGATATGCATGTAGCTTTGCTTTTTTTGCTACTCGTTGACATGTGCTTGTGGAAGCCCTTATCTCCTGCGACAGTCTAAGCAATGACTTCTGTGGGGAGGCCAGCAGGCGATTTTTTTAACTTCCTGCGCCATTGTTTCTGGCAATTTCAGACGTCCTCCTTCATGGACATCCAACAATGTTTCCGTGGTTTTCAATTTATTCACCAGATACTAAATGGAGGATTTTGCCGGTGGATTTCGAAATCCAAACTGCGCTTTAAATTGTCTTTGGCACGCCTTTATTGACGCAGTTTTTCAGTACGTGTGGACAATAAATACGTGCTGTTCCACTGTGTACCGCTTCATACTCTGACTGTTGACGATCCCGTAACAACAGCATAGTCAGATGCGTCACACCAACTGCCGAGGACAGCAAACATGCAAACAGTCTTCACTTCACGCAGGTGCCACACATGGGCTAGAGAATAACGCCGCATCTCGTGTCCTTCAGTCGCCATGCTTCTAATACACCAAAGTATGTCCGTAGCAGGTTTCACTGAATTGCGTCCATTATTTTGAAAGTTATAAGGGAAACTCATGGGCCGAGATTGAGTGAAACAACCTGTATTAGTATACTAGTTAGCTAGTACAACAGCTAATGAAACAAATTTAAGTTGATCTTGTAAAATTTAAATGTGACAACATGTTTATAAATCAAATACATCAAATAATTACTATTTCTTGAATATTTAATATTTTAATAGGAACCCGAGTAAACACAAACGTTTTAAATGTGTTTAGCAAAATTTAATATCTGAAAACATTATTTTGAAATTTTAAAACAAAACAATTAAATCATTTAAACATAAAACACGTTGTTATTAAAATTATTACTAATATCAATGGTTTTAATTTAAAAAAAGGTTTTATTTTTTTTATTCAAATCGCTCAGCGTACCATTGAATATTGTTCCGCGTACCACTCTTGACATGCGTGCCGAAGGTTGCCAACCCCTTTTCTATCTAATAAGCTAAACCATAATAAAATTAATAGGAGTAAGCTTACCTTTCAGAATAAATGGAGTAGGCCTACAACAGACTTTCTTAAATATTTCAAACAACAACCTGTTACACTCCCCTTACCCTACGTGCAAATAAATAGGTGAATGACATCTGACTCAAATGGAGTTCATGCTTGTAAACATTTTAAGAAAAAAAAATCATGTTAAGTAACAAGTATTTGAAGGCCAAATTTTGGTATGGTCTTCCTTCCTTATCTTAATACCAAAAGGATAAACGCAATTGTGACCTTCTTTATGCTGTAGTTAAAGGAATCAGTTCGTGCACCGAATAGAAATAGATCTCACGCATATGGTGTTATACACTGAATTAAGTTAGATCTCACGTATATGATAGTATACACTGAATAAAGATAGATTTCACGTTTATGATGGTATATTACACTGAACAAAAATAGAACTAACGTTTATGATGGTATACACTGAATAAAGGTAGATCTCACGTTTATGATGGTATATTACACTGAACAAAAATAGAACTAACGTATATGATGGTATACACTGAATAAAGGTAGATCTCACGTTTATGATGGTATATTACACTGAACAAAAATAGAACTAACGTATATGATGGTATACACTGAATAAAGATAGATCTCACGTTTATGATGGTATATTACACTGAACAAAAATAGAACTAACGTATATGATGGTATACACTGAATAAAGATAAAGGTAGATCTCACGTTTATGATGGTATATTACACTGAACAAAAATAGAACTAACGTATATGATGGTATACACTGAATTAAAGTAGATCTCACGTTTATGATGGTATATTACACTGAATAAAGTTAGATCTCACGTGTATGATGGTATACACTGAATAAAGATAAATCTCACGTATATGATGGTATATTACACTGAATAAAGTTAGATCTCACGTGTATGATGGTATACACTGAATAAAGATAAATCTCACGTTTATGATGGTATATTACACTGAATAAAGTTAGATCTCACGTGTATGATGTTATACACTGAATAAAGTTAGATCTCACGTGTATGATGGTATACACTGAATAAAGATAGATCTCACGTATTGTCTTCTATGAATAACATTGTTTTTATTTGGTTATCAAAAGACGGGCTAGGACATTGATAAATAGATGGATAACAATATAATTACTTACGCCCACTACAAAATATTGTCTCGTTCTATAGTTCAAGTATGCAGATTTTTCTCCCCTATGTTATGGATGCATGCACAATGTATCTCCTGTTCCTCCCGGTTACAACACTAATGTACAGCTATGTATGTCATTGAAGTCAGAAATAATAAGGGATAAAGAAGCTATTTTCTAAATAAATAAACTACTCCATAACAAACTTTGCCTCATATTTATATAGACTCCTAAAATATACGACTGATTGAACGATTTGTATTTACTATTTTATTCTCTAAACATTATTAACCAAATTGTAACCTAAGCCACTGTTCAGATAAAATTGTACTGAAGGCGTTGAATGTATAGTAGTATATACTTTCAACGCTGTAGGCCTGCAAGCCATTTATTGGAGACCCCTACCTGATATTATGTCATTTAAAAATCATTGTATCAAAGTTTATTAAACTAAAAAAATAAAACTAGCTTCTTGTATTTTATGAATGAATTCCATTGTATAGCTTAGTAGAAACACGGAAAAAAGATTAGTGTATAATAGTAGCAAAAGTTACAAGATATACTTTCTAATAAATTACTCACACATAAAGCTGTGCTATTTACAGATGTAACGTTTGATAGAGATAAAACTAATAATATAGTAAAATTTTATCAATGTTGACCAAAAACTACTATGTTTGTATTATATAAAATATCCTTCAGATCATGTAATTATGATATGAAACCCATTTGAGGCAGTCATTTAGATAAGCCACCACCATATTTCTTATTATTATTTTCACACGCAGTCCATATTATTTCTTGCTCAGTAAATAATAAAAAAATAATTCCCTCCTATTTAAATAAAAATAACTCTCTATAAGATGATAGTCATTCTCTTCACGAGCGTCGTTAGTGGGGGGTAGGAGGGGTATCTGAGAGGGACACATACCCTCCAATAAAATAGGCAATTTTATTCTTTTACCGTAAAGGAAACAACGAAGAGCTTTATTTAGAAAAATGAAACACCATAATTGTTATAAAGTATATTCATATGACTTATAGAAATATCTTTCATGTTATTCAGTTGGTTCAAGTTAGTATGAAAATGGGGGTTTTATGTCCCATCCATATTATTAGGATCTAATGAGGCCTGTTACTTTTTATTTTCATATGCATAATTTTGAAGGAAGATCTAACGAATGTCATTACTTGAAAGCAAGCCATAAGCCCTACATTGAAACAGACTATGCAAACCCAGTTTTAATATAAGTATTTTGAAACGTTTTTAACTAATTTAAAGGAACGAATAATATATAGAAATGCATTTGATAAATTTGCACAATTTATATAAAACCCATTTTATCACAAATATTATATTAGAATGAGAGCCTTTCACCTGAAATGTATTTACATTCATCAGTTAGCTATTGATTAAAATCAACCTAAAAAATTATGTCTACACACATTTTTAGTTCAGATTGGGGGCTTCTAGAGAAGAGGAGTTCAGGACCACCCCTGGAGTTTGATATATACGTATAAAAACTTTTATTGGCTAAAAGTACAGTACATTTTTCTGGTGGACCCGCACTAGACAAAAAGATTTTTAAGCCCTTGAATCCTAAATATGACTGTCTAGTTGATATGTCACTATTCAACGTTTTTTTAAAGCCTATATTTGTAAATAGAATACTCGTACAATGTATTATATAATATATTACTTCAACTTTAATTATTTAAATTTTAAATTTCATAAGCTTTGCATTAAAATTTATTAAAAATATTGATATTTAATGAACAATCAATTAATAAACATCTAGTCTAACATAAATAGTGACAAAATTCTGAATAAATCTGTTGAATATATTTATTACATCGATGAGATAACATTGTTGAGTGACAACAAAGTATAGCTAAAAAAAATACTTATTTAAATTGTTTTGCATAGTAAATCAAAATTATTCCAAAATACACCAACAGGAAATCACAATATGTTTTAATTAGTTAAAATTATTTACTGATATGCCACATTAAATTGTTTGCGCACAATACATTTATTTTTAAACGCTTACTTAAAAGTAATTACATGCGTTGACCAGTCTTTTCAGCTGATAGCAGCATATGCAAATAATTTAAAATCTATAGTGATATATTGTAGCAAAACAAAAATATCTGTACCAATATAATGTTTTTAAAATTGTAGGCCTCCTATATTCGTGCACGCTATGCCCGCCATCAATCCAGGGGGCTCTAACCCCCCACAGAGGACAACGTTTCGTCCTCCCTGGGTGAAGGAGAGCCCCGACCCTCATCACGTTCCCACCGCTCCATGGACACTGGCCAGGAACAGAGACAGTGGCATAGCGAGTAACACGGGAGCGACCAACAAACCAGCTGTACTTAAGGGTAGAGGTCAGTAGAAAACACCTTTGAAAAATTAACAAACAAAACATTTCAACAATAATTTCTTTTATTTTAGATTTTAAACCTATAATTTAGCATAATACAATTATTATCTATGAACCAACCAATCTGAATACCCAGGTGATAAAAATCATAATTAATAGAAATGGAGTTATTAAAACAGTGATTGATGGATTGTATTAGCTAACCAAGTACTATATTTTAAATCAGTATTCAATATTTTAGATGCTTATTATTGCTAAATACATTTATAAAACCATTGCTTCTTCCAGTAACATATAATTTGATTATTAAAACAGTGTATTTCTTAATAAAAATAAAAGTATGATATATTACTACTCATAATACCTTGATGGAATTGAGATTATTCCTAATTAGCTGGCAATAGAATTGATAGCACGTCTAGTTCTCATATTTACAATATTCTTTAACTAAAACGAAAGTAGAAAATGATCAACTATATTAATTTTAGTAGTCTATGGTGTGTAGTGCATACAGTAATTTCAGACGGTCATGGTAAGCAAGTGACCACAATAAATTTAGCTGAACAATCAAACGCATCATAATGCGTTTGATTCATAATAAATCAACCCTAAACCATAAAAATAATACATGGAAATTAAAAAGTTGAAGTTAGCAGTCCTAGTATTAAGAAAATTGCAATTGTTTGAAAAAAATTAATAATCCGATTGCTAAAGGATGATTTAAATATATTAAAAAGCTCTTGTTATATTATTATTAGCACCGCGTCTTACTACCCATTTGGGTTATACGCACTTACGCTAATGTGTAATGTTAGGGTGATTGTGAGAAGAAATGGAGGAGCTACAGTTTAACGTGGGATCCGAACCACGGTGGAGGCTTGGAATTCCACACATTCACAAGTTGTGATTAATACACATCTTGTCAGAGGTGCAGGAAGGGTTTTGCAATCAGATAAATCTGTGCCGGAACCTAGGATTGAAACCCGGACCCCCAGCACAGAAGTCTGACACCTTACCCCTAGACCGCCAGGTCACCTTGTGTTTGATGCTTTTCTCTGAGTTTTAAAGGTAAATGAACATAAAGGTTCTAGAATGGGCCAGTTATGACCAAGTCATACTATTAAGAATTGTAGTTACATAAAAAAAAGTATTTGAAATAATATTTAATATCAATTACCACACTGATAAATAAAAAAGTAAATAAATTCTCTATTGTTTTTACAACGTTTTATTTACTGCATTTTTTAAGCGTGTCCTTTACATGCGTTGGAAAAATAGTTTTGAGCTAGAAAAAAATTACGTAATAGTCTATCCAGCCTGACCACTTGGCGATTTTATAACATCCTTTTTAAATACCCTGCTCTGAGTGTGTTGCTCGATTTGTCGTGTTAAGTCGGTGGTATTGATGACAATGGGCATGAAGTATCACACTTATTTGATGATGAAGTCAATCGAGGTGTGGGAATATATAACCAAAGGTCAGATCACGAGTTTCGTCAATATTGACAAACGATTATAAGGTTTCCCACCTCACACAGATGTACAGTACCAAATTGAGGTAAGATATCCAAAAATCTCATCTTTCCTCTTATGGGAAATGACTATTCAGGTAGCGTAAATGTGTAAAAATGGGTATTCCCCCACACTATTTTCTTAATGAACCAGTGTATTTCCAGTCTTGTGCATTGGTTCAGGAAATAAGGTGCGTTATTCTGGTGGGTAGATATTCATAAAAGAAAACATCCGACCACACCAAGCCAAAACATGGAATCATTTTCAGCGAATGGTTTACGTTAGCGTGTCATTCTCGAAGCGTCCATCTTTGAAGACGCCTAGCGATGACCAATCTAGGGGAAATTTGGTAAATACCTATGTCCCGTGCATGTGATCCATCTAATTTCATCAGTTAAAACGGTTTTTAAAGAAAATAAAAAGAAACTTTTTGGAAGCAAAGCACAAACATACTTGTCAGTTATGTTGAGAAAATATTTGGTTTTCTCACAAATATTTTTATCCACGATTACCATTAAATTGGTTCAGTATAGTGAGAGAAGTTCATTTAACATATTTTTGCTACCTGTTTTTACGTTGTAGGACAAGCATGTCAAATTTGCGGCCCGATACATGTTTAGGCCTATGTACGGCCGGCGGACAGCCAACATACAATGCGGCCTGATTCATATTTTTATAAACGTTGTAGAAGTTACCAAAAATTGTTAAATTTGCGAATCGAGTATGCACAAAGTTTGGTAGCACTCAAGTGTATGAAAAGTGGTTTTCTTACATAAAATCAACAATCATCCTATATATCACGGCTTGTGGAGACACAATTATGAAAATGAATTCTGCACAAATTTAAAGTTTAATACTATTCCCTGCACTGAAAAAAAAATCATATTTACTTGGAAATAAATGAACAATATGTCTTAAAATTTAATTTGAACTAATGTTTTCTTATGTAGTAATAAGAGGTTTATAAACTAAGCTATTTTTACCTAAATATTGTGACGGTATTTAATTTTCTGAAATGCGGCCCTTTAACATTTTAAATGTGTGCCTTTCGACCAAATGAGTTTGACACACCACTTTGTTATTTGATTGATTTACAGACATTTCCAAATTTACCAGTGGCCAGGTGTATCACTATCAGGAAAGTGCTAACCAAAAGGGTGATATTCAAAATTAACTAATCGGTTAAAAGTGCTAATTGTGTGTTTAAACCGGCCCATGGCATAGTGGTCAGAGCCGCTGGCTGCTGAACTAGAGGCTCCAGGTTTGATTCCCAGCTACTACCGAGAGATTTTTCTCTAAAGGGAATTAATTACCATGGTCACCAGGGTTTGGTTAATTAGGCTTAAGCTATATTTAAGCTCTTCATTGGCTTTACTCCATTATATTTACTATCATCATCATCTAATCTCATTGTAACATGGAAAGAGCCTCCACGAAAAAGGATGTACAATTTGTAAATTTGGGCGTCCCCTGGGCAGCGGTACATTAGTATTGGCTATTCTCTCCACAAACTGAGCTACAGATTGATGTAGTCTAGACACTTCATTATTATTATTGTGTTTTTATTATTCTTATTACGTGTTTGGTTTTACAGCCGCAACTGAGAACGATGCAACTGCAGCATCAACTGCCATCCCGAAGACCCTCCCCAACAAAGGCAATGCACAAACTTCCAGTGCCACACCGAAAGAGCCAGTTCAAGTTCGTAAACAGAGCAAGATCACAATCATCCCATCGATGCCTTCCAGCAAACCTAAAGAAAATGGCCACCAAAACGCAACAGCGGTCACGTCAAAACCCAAAGAAGATAAAACGATCAAACCGGAAGAGATCAAACGTAAATCGTCATTGGTGGAATCCAAACCAAAATCCACTGTAGTTGAAGTCAAGTCATTGGAGAAGAATAAACCAAACAAAGTATTGGAGCGTACAGTTTCTATCGACAAAGTAGCCAAAGAAAAACCTCCAGAGCCAACTACAAAGCCTCCAGCCCCACCCATGCCACCTCCACCACCGCCAGGAATGAAGAAGACAGGTAGGAGATACCAGCTAGATTGAACTACCTCTAGACCAGGTATGTCAAGCTTACAACTCATTAACCTTTTGATGAACTGAGATACATTGTGGCCCAATTCATCTTTATTATTAAGGTTGTAGGAATACGTCATTTGGGATTATGACATTCGTAAAGTTGTCATTATTTGGGAAAATATAGTAAGTGAGGTTATTGTGCTGAATTGTTACTCCTTAAGCCCACTCATAAGAGATAGGGTCAAAAAAAATTGTCAAATTTGCGCACCGATTATATACACTCCGTTTACACTGAAAAATAGCAAACTTCCTTGCACGTTTCCACTATGGCGTGGCTTATAAGATAAGATCATAGTTTAATCCGTCAAGTAAAGTCTACTATGTTTCAGGATAAACGAAGTGCTCACGGTATGAAAGACAGCAAAATAATGTTTTAACATTTAATTTTTCTTATGAAAAGGAACAAACACACGAGAGATCACGGCTTACGGAAACTTATTTCTAATCAATTATGAAAGCGACTTCAGCACAAGATTTAAAACCAAACACTCACGCCCTTGCTGTATATTTGTTAATACAATCTTAATATTCCTTTTGAAATAATCAGGATTTAATTTTGTTTTAATTTAAGATGTTAACCATATTAAATTTATTTAAATGCTGCCTTTTTTCACTGTTCAATGTGGCCCTTATGCTCAAACGTGTTTGGCATGCCTGTTCTAGAGTGTGCTGATATGGCCTAAAATTCTTAAACGCTACATCATTCATACTTGTAAATCTATAGCTTTAAGCCAGGTTGTAAATCTTGTATACGAAATTAGTGGCTGCATAGAGGCTTAGTGGCATATCCTAGCTTAATACTAGAATAAATAAAACGACCACCACAACTTAAGCCACGATATATGCTCAGCCTTCATTGGTAGTCGAAAGTCGAACACTGTATAATCTCGGTTACTAAAATGTGCAGACATAAATAAATGTATATATACTTTATTGTACTGTACTGTACAGTACATGGGTACTTGCGTGCATGTATTTTAATAGTGGGAACAAATTAAGCGTAATCTAATTTATAATAACATCAAAGCTTTATTGGTAGATTATTACTATCATATTATTTAAATTTGTCTTATTTTAATCTAATGCAATATATAAAAAATACTTAGGATTTAATATTTAATGCCAATCCTTAACAATTCTTTTCTTAAGCATGATTTTTAAGATTTACATCTACAAATACTCTTAAAATGCAAGCTGTAATAAATATAGGCTACTTATAATATTTAGTGAGCACACATAAAAAGAACCACTGATTCACCCTAAAATAATTAAATTTCTAGTCCTTTGGATATGTTTAAACACTAATATAATTATATTAATGAAAATATATTTTTTACCATCTTTCCACAAAACCTTGTTTGCCTGTGACTTATATTTTCTGATAGATATGTGTGATAATGCGATGTCGATGTTGTGTCCGTTTCAAAATGTCACACCTATTTAAAGCGATGAGTCAGCCCATATTACAAACTGGTCCAAACATCTGTTCGAAGAGAAATGAAAGCTCCTGCTAAATAGTGGAACAGTGCCAACTTAACCTATTAAGAACATGACAAAAATAAGCATTTGATGCAAACAAGCTGAAACAATAACCAAAAACACTTGATCTAAACAAGACATTTAAATATTTTCCACTTGGTTTAAAGTATTATTTAAGTTACATTCACAATCGCCATTTTTCCTTACAGACATGGGCATGGGACAGACAGACAAGGGGGTCGGTGAAGACACTAAACGGTGTCACAATAAATTTAATTTGAGCCATAGAGTAATTATTCATGTTATTAATTACTGTGCTATCCATCAGCCACTACCAGAAGACAATTTAAATATGGTTTAGCTTCTATTGATTTTATTTAAAAACTTATTTTACTGATTAAATTTAAATAACCACAAAGGCATACTTTGACCAGAATATATTAGAAACAAACATGCTTCTTTAGAAAAGATTAATAGCATAGTTTTATTAGTTNGACACATTTTAAAATGTAAAGTGTATGGATAAATTTTACAACCCAATTTTTTTAACCCATCAATTAAAATACAAAAAAAAAATACTATTACAAATATAGTTTAGCTACACATTTCATATTAGTTTCATATTTTTGGGTAATATTACAAATCAAAATACATGTCAATAATTATAGCTCTTTTTCCAAAACAAAAGAATAATAAATAATAGCTTTATATTAAATTGTAAATAATACAAAGTCATTGTTACCAAGAATCAGAACAGAAATAAACTTGATACATACTTATTAATATAATTTAATGTCAATAACAAATTATTCTAATGTCAAAGTTTAATAATATAATAACATTAGACTGCGTCACAATAAATTAAGCTAATCGGCTCTTAAAACAAAATAAATAAAATATGAATGGTACAAGAAGGCTAGAGCTATTTTATCTCACATTTTTCGCCAAAATTGTGTAGAATGTAAATGATAAAAAGTAAATAATCTGTTAGGTTAAAGGAATATTTGAGTATATAAAATACAAAGATATCACAATAGATTGCTTCAATAATATGACTATTGTCTTATCAAAATCAACCGTGGGACAAAGTGTTATAACTAAACATAACCTTGTCTTGGGTTCGAGTCCATATTTTTTATTTGATCGAGTTGATCATCGCGGTGTTTGTCCTGGGCTCTAAAAGCTTGTCTCTTGGAAGTACATCCATTCAGCATCTGTGTTGGTTATCTTTATGAAGGGTACACATACCTCTGTTAACTGACACCAAAATATAAGAACAAGTGTTCCATAGTGTGTAGTTTTGTCTTCAAATTTTAAGCAATTAAGACCTATCTTCTTCCAGATGACCAGGGTCCTCTAAACGGAAGTTCGTGTGGATGCAGGTGATGTCACGCCATATCGCGATACTTTATATCCCTTCAAAGTAGACGAGAATTTATCTTGATGAAAGAAGTTGATATAAGCGCTAATAAATATGATATTTTCTTGTTTACAACGTTATACTATCTGTCCGGGGTATCCATACATTGAAGGTGGAATTTAAAGGAAATGTTCCCGAAATTGCACGCGAGTGAAAAACTATTCGTGGAAAAACCCATCTTCAGTCCACCCAGCCAAGATTCAAACTCCAACTTCCTTCAAAACCAGAACACATGTGGTTGATGCTTTTGTCCACCTTCCCACCGATGAAGATGATAGTAAAGATATTTGACACTATACATTTATGATGACTTAATTTGTTAAAAACATTTTTTTGCAAAGTGGTTATCTAAAATTGTCGCAGTATTTTGGAATACAGTAGGCTACAAATTCCATTTCAAAATTAACTACCATATAATTAGTAGACTAAAAATTTATCGATTGCACTGAAATTGCGTTTAATCTAAAACAAATTAAAGTAATTATTTTAAATAGTGAAACGTTACAGCTTGAGATATTAAATCTTATTCCTAAAATTAATTTTATATGGTATGCCAGTGGTTCTCAATCGGCAGCCCGTGGGCCAAACTCGGCCAGAGAAAGCTGTCAGTATGGCCCTAGGTAAATAAATAAACTGAAGAGGTAAATAATTTAATTGAAAAAATATATATATAAAAAAACACAACAACACTATTTTACACATTACGTAAATCTTAAAATAATTTTTTTTTAATATTATAAGATATTTAATTCTAGTTTTAAATATATTTAAATTTACCAGATTAATTTTCACATCCTCTGAAAAAAACCATAGGCCTATAATTGTGGCCCTTGGTGAGAAGTAATTGAGAACCACTGTGGTATCTATTGAAAAATTACAAACTCGATTTATAAATCAATCCCGGGACGTTTAGTTTATAAATAAGCTCTTAGGATTAGTTCAATTTAAGCTGTTGTTTTTAATGTTTAGAATCCAAGGTTCTTCCTCCAGTAATAGCAGAAAAATTGGAAACGCTGAAAAGCCGACCTAGAAAACGTCCTGATTGGGGAGCAATGATGAAAGCTATTGAGACGGGCAAGAAGCTAAAGCATGTTCAATGTAACGATAGGAGTAGTCCATTGTTAGCTTGTGAAAAGGTCAAAGAACAGGTGAGTGAAATTGAAATATTTATGTTAACTTTAATGATCAGATCAATAATACACCACTGCTTACTATTACTGATAAATATGAGATAATATAACCATTTCTTTTTTCTATTAATCTGATTTCTATTTTTTTGGCAACATTGGTAGGGAATTGAGGTAAACATCATGTAGGAGTATTCACTAATATGCCTCCAAAAGGAAGCTGACAAGCTTCTGTCCAACATTTGAAACATAATAACTCCTTTACTACTATATCAAATAAATTTGTATTTTGCGATTAAAGTAATTTAAATATTTAAAAAAATTAAGGGCATCAACATCTACCATATCTGAAAAATAAATATGATTTTTTGCACTCAAGTAATCTTTTACAACGGTAAATTTAACGTATTTGGTCTTTTGTGGTCACCCTATTTGGTCCGATACAATAATAGACTTGCTGTTTCGTATCTATCATTTCATCCATAGCCTTATCATTCTGCATGGTGTTTGGTGCTAAAGACCACATTGCTGTTCTTCTTTGGAACGTAACTCACAAAACATTTTGCCATTAGCAAAAATTAATCGAAACACTTGCTGAGTATAACACAGAATCATGGGTTAATTTGATTCATAATACTTTTTTGTTTTGGAGAGTAATTTTAGTTACCACGAAGCCCTTAAGAAACAGGTCCACTACTAATTAAAGCCATCTATAGTGATGTTTATTGCTGTTTTTCAATTTGAAAATGTCGGCTTATAACAAATTTAAAATGAAGATAACTATCCAATGGTTGTACTGTACACTTTATAGCGTGTCCAAGTAATTAAATTGTATATGATGCATTTTATTCACATACCCAAAATTGGTTACATACTTTCCAGGTTTGCTTAGAATGTATTGCAGTAACTTACACCTTCCACGTAATTATTATTAGTTGTTCACTAAAAGTCACTCACTAACCCTAAATGAAGATTTTATTACCACTTTTCAAAGCTATGTTCCAATAATTATTGTAGATGATCAGAAAAAAAAAACTTTTTCTTTAAATTAAAGTGCGATTCATAAGTTATGTCTCAAACCGGTCAACTGAGACGCACTCTCTGTAAGTTGGATTTGAGTACATCTCTAATACCCACTAAAAGATTGGAATATTGCATTACATTTCAATTCCTACCAATATGAAAAATCCTATAAATGTACGTGATTAAGAAATGTTAGTTTGAGTGGGGATTTATATATTTTCACCGTGGATTCAGCGGTCTGTAAACATATATATTCAATAACATATTTTGCAATAGAGTTAGGCCACTAACAGATGTAGAAATATTGATTGATTTTCCTTGCCTCAGATTTAGTATATTCTGGTTGATGACCGTTGATTTGTCGATTAATTTTTATACTACCAAACACCAGAATTCTTAAAACGATCATGTTTACTATTGCCTAGAAATATTGTTGCAGATGAGAAATGGTCTTTAGTTAGAGAAATGGTCTTTAGTTAATAATGTTTTTTTATCTGAAGTAACTGGATTTCCTACCGATGGTATGTATAGTACAATCTAAAATAACACCAAATTTCTGTTGAGGGTTTTAATAACTGTCTATATGCCTCCTCTTCTTCATTCGAGTCTGCTACAAATAAATAATCTTGATAGTTGTTCTTCAATTTCCGCTGGTATAATATAATATAATATAATATAGACTCCTACCGTATGTCAATGTTTTCTAGTTTCCTATCTAAGAAATAAATGCTACTTATTTTTATATTTTATAAAACTAATAACTACTATTTATCATTTTGATTTAAATAATTATCCATTTCCATTCACAGTGAAAATGTACTCAACAAATCACCTTAGGGGTCTCCCCATTGGCCGAACAGGTACCTTAGCCCCTTCTCCTTGGCTGGATTTAACTTGTGGAGTATACTACCACAACCTTCTGGTCTAATGACGGCCAAGTGGTGAGGGATGACTTGAGATTGAGTATGGTTACTGTCCTGCCACAGGCCCCCCCTTCCCATTGGCCAGACCGGTTTCGCTAAATTACAACAGGTTTATATCCCTATCTCCTTACCTAGGGGACTTCATGCCACAACTAATGAAGTTGCCTAGACGTATTCTAGAGAGAGGAAGGGAGTGAGAGAGAGCTGGACTTCCGCCACAAGCGAGACAGCTCAAGTGTTGGAGTGAGGGGGTGTGGGAGGGGGGAAGGAGATTCCCCAGGACTTCCCACCCCATGGATCAGGTGTGGGAGCACGATGTTGAGGCCTGAGAGAGAAACATCTATCTTCACACTTCTACAGCTCCACGCGATGACGCGGCCTGAGGACAGTGGAGAAAGACTCATGGTCTTAACAAGAGTCTCACCCAAGCATTTCCAAGGCAAGGTCGCACCCGATAGAACAGCTACCAGAGTACTCCCCAAATGCACTCTCAAACAATCCAGATATGTTCTGGGTAATTGTCCCCATGCGTAATCCCAAGTCCTTTGAACCTAAGTATAGAATACTTAATGAGGATGGGGTAGACAATAAATGACATTGAAAAATTAAAAGTGCTGGACCTCGATACAGTTCGAACAATGAGAAAGATTCCTTTCTGTCTGATTAAAATAAAATTGTAGTGAAACACTGACTTTTAGGACATTTACATCAGGTGTCAAAAGTGTCTAAAACAACTTTTTCAACCTGGTCAAAGTTCCAAATCGACATTCATCCATATCAACTAAATCACACAAATCTCTCACATCACTTAAATTATGCAAAGCAGTCACGTCAGTTAAAAGATTCATATTAGTTGAATTTGTCAAATTTATCAAATTAGCCTATTAAGTCAAAACAGTCAATTAACTCAAATAAGACAAGTAGATCAAATTATTCTTAACTGTCAAAGTAGTCAAATGAAAAAAATTAGTAAAAATGATATAATCTGTCAAAACAAACAAAACAATCAAATAAGCCAAATTAGTAACAATATTCGAATAAAGGAAAACAGTCAAATAAGTCAAATTAGTAAAAATAGTCGAATCAGTCAAAAGAGTCAAAAAAAGTCAAAATAGCTACATTGCTTTTAAACTACTTTATTCCTTTATCTTCCCAATTTATTTAATGAAAACAGACGATATATTCTGAGTACAGGAGATAGAAGCTATCCATATTGCTTATGATAACATTTAATGATAGTACACTTTTTATTTAACCCTACTCCCTATAATCTCTTTTTTATTCCCCTCTTATTGAACCTATCCTCTATCTTTTCCTCCAAGCTTATGGTATAGTCCCAGGACGACAGCTTCCAAATACAATGCACTTGGGTACAGCTCTCAAGATCTCCATCAAGGGTGCAGTCCTCAGATCCCGTCATCGCGCGGAGTCGTAGAGGTGTGAGGACAGGTCTCTCTATGGCCGCATCATCGTGCTCCCACACTCATTCCATGGGGTGGGGAATTTTCCTCTCTCTCCTCACCTCCCTCCCACACTCGAGTCGTCTCTGTTGTGGAATTTCCCCCCTTCTCTCTAGGACCCATCTGTGCAGTCTCTCAATGGCTGTGGCATTTAGCCCCCTAGGTGAGAAGGAGCTAGAAGCCTGTGTGATTTAGCAAAACCGGTCTGGCCAATGGAAGGAGGCCTGTGTCAGGACAGTAACCATACTCAAGCTCAAGGTCATCCCTCACCACTTGGCCTTCATTGGACCAGCAGGTTGTGGTGATGTACTCCACAGGTTAAATCCAGGAAAGGAGGTGGGGCTAATAAACCGGTTCGGCTAGTGGGAAGACCACCAAGGATATTTGTTCCAATACATTCATTTATACACTACTTTTACTCATCAAAATGTATCATAAGGTATCATGGTATTTTAAATTGACGCACATTTCTCAGCTCGTTGGTTGAAACCAAGATAGTTTGGTCAAGGTCCTGTACTGGTCATAATAAACACTTGTAACCAGCAGCGATACCCCAAATACAAAAACACTTTGTTCGTAAACATCGATACCAATAACAATAGCGAAAACTCGTCTACAGCTAATCTGTTACAAAGGCTACAAATAGGGTGTAAAGGGTAGACACACTAACTCCTCAATAACTACAAAAAAAACAAAAAAAACATTGTTTATAACAGTTTGAGATATAAAGTGTTCTTAAAAATAATGTATTCTTTTCATTATATAATAAAACAGGATAAACTGAATAATTACACATTTTAGGGGGACTAAAAAATGTTTCAATAAAACTATATAAATCCGACCAGGTGTTTTTAACAACATATCTAGAGATGTCAAAATTAGCAAAGATGCAAAACGCATCCAGACAGTAAATAAGCTGGTTCAAATAATTTTAACCAATGGCTAATTGTGTTCCACTATATGCATCCTGGGGTTAAGCCTTAACATTAAAAAAATATACTAAAATAATTAGTTTGCCTATAGAATATCAGTGATAGAATAAGTATTTCCTTATAAAAAAATGTTTGTTTTCAGTTTATGTATGAATCAGAGAAACCAAATGTCCACAATCAACTTCTAAAGCAAATTCAATATGGTGTCCAACTGAAAAGGGTGCAATGCAATGATAGAAGTAGACCTCTACTGGATGGTAAGTTTTGCAACACAAATAATATTTTGAACTCGAAACGAAACATTTATTTAATGTACACGATATTGTGCATTTTCTCTAATATGTTGTAATTTTTACACTCAATGTATTATTTTTATCTGTTAACTCTATTAAAAGTTTTTAAAATCAATTACACCCCGTTTCCGCCCAGTCATATCGGAGCAGGTTATGGTGTCAGATTGTATTATATACCTGTTGCAGATGAAACACATTAGCTCTACAACAAAAGTCTTGCTATTGTTATTGTGGTTTGCAATTATTTTCCCGTTTATAATTTGCTAATTTGTATTAAATAATAACAAAATAATTTTTTTTGCATTAAATATTTATTAAAATTTACTTTTTTTTATTAAAAATTAACTTAAATAGATAATATTATTCAATAGCCTCTGATTATATGAGTTTAAATAGGTGTTGTAGTAAAGAAAAAAATTGTAAATAGTTTAAAATGAATGAAAAATACTTTTGGTTTATAATTAATTGCTAACTCAATTACTTAAGAAAAAACGTAGAAGTAAAATTATTTTAAAATATCAACAGATTTATTTTATACTTGAAGTTTACACTTTTATAGCTTTAACAGCAACAAAATCATTTACTAATTCATCGTAATTAATATTTTTAGCAATATCTTTTTCTATTGATAGAATTGCCAGGTGTATTAACTTGTCTTGATCCTTTGATGACCTTAAGTATTTTTTTTTATTATTTCAAGCTCACTAAAACCTCGTTCACGAGATGCATTAGTAACTGGCAATGTTAAAAATAATCTGAAAGCAATTACTAAGCTTGGATAAGATGTGGCTATGGACATTTTGTGGATTAAATTTAATAGGTCAAGAGAGGTTGCTTTTGAAAAAATTCTGACATTTTCAAATAAAGAACTGGCCTGAAACTTAAAACTAGCTATTTCCCCCTCTATTTCAGAAGCATCCAGATCCATATAATATTTATTTGCTAAGCGTTTTGCACTAGCTTTCAAATCTTCTACAGTCATGTATTGCAAAGACTTGCCCGTTAAAAAATTTAAAGTCATCTAACATTTCACTCAAATATTTAAAATGCCACTCCATTTGTTCTAAAACTTTGTCCAAAATAATATGAAAGTCCATACTGAACCTTTGTTTTCCTGTCAAAACAGTGTCTTCACTTTCTTCCAAAGTCAGTCTTTTCCTCTTCTTTGCCCCTTTCTCCTTGAAGAAGCAGTCAATTTCAAGAGATTTTGCAGCACAGATGTTCGATGCTTCATCCAGTATAACATCAATCCTTGTATCTCGGATGTCTTGTGCAGCATTTATCATTGCAGTCAAGTGACTAACTGCACGGTCCACGGTCATATCTTTGTGTTGTAACTGTTCAATCACGCAGGAGATCTAATTTAGTATTTTGTCCCACATAACAGAGGAACGAACAAACAAACTTAAAATTAATTTGTTTGGAAAGATTTTTAACCGCTTATAAACAGTCATGGAATTGAAATTTGTTAGAAATTTCCTCTAAGGCCTCGATGACTTTATCAAGCTGTGAATAAAGTGCATGAACAGCAGAATATTTGGGTGCCCATCTTGTATCACAGTGACGCTATGAGAGTGGTAGAAAGTTTGTTGGATAATATTTCCCACCTTTTGACACTGAAAACAAATAATTTTTACAGTTCTTCATTGTTTCAAAAAATGTGGTAATTTCTGGAGACACTCCAGCAGCGTGAACACTAACTGAGTTCAATAAATGCGCAGCACATGGCATAAAACGTGCATAGCTGTTAATTGTTTGTATACGAGCCTGAACTCCTGAATACTTCCCCACCATATATGAACCATTATCGTATTCGGCAATTAAATATCAAGTTCATCGGCATCTACTTTTGGTAGAATCTCTTCAGTTAAACCAACTCTAGTTGGTTCACTAGTTTTTATGAAATCAATGAAACTTTCTTCAATAGAGCAAACATCCTCCGAAACTTTCACGTACCTAATAATCTGGCACATTTGTTCATGATGGGCTACATCTGGTGTACAATCAAATGAAATTGAGAAATATTTTGCCTCTCTTATATATTTTAATATTTCTTGGCGTACATTATCACCTATTAAATTAAATTGATGCTCGTTTTGAATTGTTCGAGAAAAGTCATTTGGAATTCCCTTTTTTTTTTTCTTTGCTTAAGGTAATATGCTCTTTTAGCTGTTTATCATAATGAGAAACAAATCCTAGCAAATTAAAAAGAATTCCACAATCATTGGCCTCACGTATATTTGTACGTGAACCTCGAAAAGCCAAGTGGTTGACTGCACAAAACAAAATGTAATCAACAATAATTATGAGAATGTGCCACAATTTCTCTTTTTCTTTTATGAGCGTTTCCTATAGTTCAGTATCAATTGTACTGCCCTCTTTGATCCTCTTTTCAAATATTTTCCAAGTAACATAGCATTCACGGTGCTCTACAGAAGTTTCATGCTCTGGAATTCGATGGTGTGGTTTTTTTCAGTCAGAAAATCCAATTTTTGGATTTACCAAGCATGAATTGGAATTCTTGCCAAATAGCATGCAGGGAAAAGAGTAAATAGATTTATTTCTCTTCACTGTAATTAGCCAATTTTGCTCTACACGTTCTTAGTTTTTAAAGTTTTTTTATGGAACCAACTTCCCGTAAAATGCCTTTTTTTTCTGAATTAATTGATAAAAGAAAATTACCAGTTCTATTTTGTTCTGGACCATGTTCAACTAATAAGCTTCTCCCATGGTCATTCTAATCAGACCATGTTGTGGGATCATCAAAATTTAGTTGAATTTTTGTTGGTTCACTTTCCAAATCCTGTTCCTGTACATCTTCATAAGGAGTAAATGTTGGAAAGGACTGGTTAAGATTTGGTGTAGAGCCCTCTGAATCTACAATTACACTACCAGTTACAGTCTTATTTACTTTAGTAAATTTTTCATTTTCTAAAAGTGTTGATGGAGATGGCGTACTTTCAATACCTTGTTGTAGTGGTAGCGGAGTGTTTGAGAGATCCATCTTCTTTACCCAACCCAGTTTTTGCTAATGCTTGGCTTGGACAATGTTATCTGCTTCTTGTTGCTTTTTCCGTTTTCAACGTAATTTAAATTTTTCTGAGAAGCGTGTGACAGTTTAAATGTAAAATGTGCTCGTTGCCGTGACACTGTGATGATATTTATTTTATTAACATTGTTTGTAAATTTGTATGATTCTATTGGTTGATTTGCGTGTGAATTAGTGCACTGTGCCACGTGTGTGTGTGTGTGTGTGTGTGTGCGTGCGTGCGCGCGCGTGTGTGTGTGTGTGTGTGTGTGTCGAAATGGGGCCCACTTTTATTCTTAAACGAGAATTGTATACGTCTTTTTAACTACGCGTTTAAATAAATTTCGCAATCTTACATTTAATATAAAAAATCTACATCTTGATGGCGCCCCTCCAGCTCGGTGCCTGGGGCGGCTTCCCTTACTCCCTCCTTCCCTCACTACGGCCCTGTGAATNATATATATATAATTTAGTTTGGATTACCGTTTCTATTTTTTGTGCCTCGCCTGTAGTTCCATACGATTCATACACTACTATTGATTTAAATGATGAATGCAGGTTTGCGCAAATTTCGCCGTCAACTAACTATTGAGGAACAGATCCAAAAGGCAGCAGAGACAGAGGAAGCGGTGGTGGAAGGGGATGAATTGGATGACATTGACAGAGTGCGAGATGATCTACAGTCCACCAAACAAATGCTAGCCTTGGAGCTGAGGAACAAAGAGGCTGTGGAGAGGGAGAACAAAAGACTTCTGGTAAATCCATCACATGTTAGCTATACCCGGATTTTGGTAGGAGGCCCGTTATGGAAGGCCTTATTTCGTACCAGTATCCTATTTTGTAGTAGTATTATGGTAGAATGTGGGGCTTTCCAGACTGGTAGTAACTATTTTTTATTTTAGCACAGCGTCTTATTACCTATTTGGTCTATACGTATACAAACTAATTATGGTAATGATTTAGGGATGTGTAAGGTTGAGTATAGAGGAAGTGTAGTCAAATTTACGTGAAGAGAGAGTGTAAAACCATTTAGAATTGTAGTAGAAAGTCCGTTTTGGAAAGCCTTTCATCCTAACAAAATACTACTACAGTATACAGTAGTATTCTGGTAGGAAATAAGGCCTTCCAGAACGGCTTCCTGCCAAAATCATACTATATCTACTGCAGGTGGTAGTAGTGGTAGTCCAGCCAGGATTCAATTTAAGGCGGGTCACTATCAACGTTTATCAGTGGTGATTTTTGTGTAGAAGAGAGCATTAAGTGGGACACATTTTTTATTATAAAAAGGAGGAAGGGACTTAGCTAAGGTAATTGGAGTTCAGTGTGTCCCAAAAGCAACGAAATATTGTTTTTTTAATATTTATATATGTGCCATTATGGATATCCGCAACTCATACTATTTTAAGAATCTAGGGAGAGAAGAGTGTAAAAACCCCTTAGACGTGGCATCTAAAACATTTTTCGGGTTTCCCCCTAAGCAACTTAATTTATTGTACCAGAGCCTATGTAAACATATTACCTTTATCTGGTTTATATGACAGCAAGGTGCAAGTGTTTATATTCTATAATGTCCAGTGTTGGGGTCAAGGTCAATGCTTTTAGATTCGGGGTGGTTTACACACTGCCTCATTCTCAAGGTTTAAATTTGGCACTTGTCTTGATTTTTCAAGCCAGTATGGTTCTTGGGGAACCAGCTTCCTTGGCCCCTTATCCTTCCCATGGCTATACCATTGATTAGACTCAGGGATTATCAACCGTATGCCACGGCACTCCTAAGTGATACGAAATCTTTCAGGGGTGCCGTGAGATTTTGAGGGGGAAAATATTCAAAAGAAATAATATTAGCACAAAATAATGAAAAGCAGAAGAAGGTTTTGTCTTTTAGCGTTTCTCTGAATTGCATGTGTCACTGCATCTGATACAAGACACCTTCACGCTAAAGTTTAAATTTGACAAGAAAAGTGAGCCATCATTGACTTTTTATTTTTGCTTGGACTGGCAGAGGAGTATTTGAACTTAGTGAGAAAAACCACAGACATTTTGCCCTTCTCAAATTCCTAATTGTGCGAGAAAGTTCACAGTTATGGCAACAATAAAATCTAAAGCAAGATAGAGACTGCTAAATCTTGAAAGTGATATATTAGTTGAGTCATCAGCAATTAGGCCAGATATCGAAATTTTTGCTCTAAGATCCGCGCAAGTCTCACATTAATAATAATAATGGTTTTCCTACTGATGACTATATTATTAATTTTTAGTGATCTAAAATTGTGGTTGGCTAATGTGCTTGTTTATTTATTTCCAAAACTATTTGGCCTACTCTATAATGTATTCATGTGTTTTTTTTAGTTATTTGTTATTTATACCTTGATTTCTAAATTAAATCAGTAAGGGATTAGCCTAAGTGAATTTTTTTAATTTTAAATAGTTAACCAACTAAAACATTGTTTTGTTTAAAATGCCACTTTGAGACATTCCACTTTGAATGAAAAATAAAACATGTGAAAAACATAACGCTTACGAAAATTCTAACAAGGTGGCCACGAGATTCTAATCCCCTTCACAAGGGTGCCGTGAGCCTGGAAAGGTTAGGAATCCCTGAATTAGTGGAATTTTATGGGATTAGGGAAACACAGTTGTAATATATTTTCAAATTAGGTTCTTCACTTAATAAATTACAACAATGAAAGTTACTTTAGTATATTAATTATTTCATTATACACTATACAACATATTTTATAGACGATTTGCAAATTTAGCTGGACTTAAGAGAAGTGGCAAGCTATTTGGAAAGACGTTGCCAGTATATCTTTGCACTCTTTGAGACCTCATTCCTTTTCGAGGCTGAATAATTTAAGCATTTTTGTGGTGTAGGCCTTGGCAAATTTTTACATACATGTTTTTGTTGGGCAAACTACAGATTACACTATGGCCCTATCATATAAACTATTTCCATCATTGTGGAATAAAGCAAGACAAGATTGCCTCTGAAGGCTGTGTTGGCACCGAATATTTTTAATAAAATTAAATGAGTTTCTTAATAAACATAAATACAAAAACAGTTTGCACTGACATTTTCAGACCCCACAGTTTTATTAGTAAAGTGAAATTTTCCCTAAGCGTCAAAGTGATTTCGTGAAATGAATATGTTTTTGTAAATTTCAAATCAATGTCTTATTTAATAAACCAATATATTGGTAAAAACAAGGTTTTGTATTGCAGGCTAAGATCTTGAATCTTGAAGTGGAAATTGAGAAGGAAAAAAATACCAAAAAGCAGGAGGACCGAACACCTCAAGTACTCAAGAAAGAATTTGAAGAGGTAAACATTTAATATGTTATGTACTTTAAAGTTATAGAACAGTTTATTAGGTTGGGCAATGATCATTTCACAAACGCAGTAGGCCAAGTATATTGAGTATACGAGGGAAGTAAGGCATGTTTCTTAGGTATGGATAGAAATAGGAGGATATTAGTTAACAAATTAAATAATGGGTAAAATATTCAAATCCCTCTCCAAGAAAAATCTTCCAAATAACTTATGTAGTACTATTGCATGTTTATGCTATTTTAAAATACACAAAAGGATGATATTACTTAAGCATCTATGTAGCTATTATCTAATAATAGAAAAAAATTGACGACACTAAATAGTTATAAGTTAATTATATTTGTAAATGTTATAAATATGATTTAATAGACCCAGAATTTCCTACATATGAATTTTCTTTCTAGAAACATGTACCGTAGTTCATAGCATATCTTCCTTTGTATGTTTTCAATGTGTATCTTTAAATGATAAAGGAACATCTCCGAAAATTCAACAATGTGTTAAGTGTAATATAGTGCAATAGTTTGAGAAGAGAAGAAATGAAGAGAGAGTGTGTGTTTTTCTATCTAGGCCTAACCTAACTATCCTTTAAGGTGGGGTGCTAGTGAGCACCAGTTTAGTGCATTAATTTTGCAGTTTTTATAGCATAAATATTTTTTGGCAAAATTAGATCAAATATTTCTTCTATAGAAACATAGAGTTTAGCTTTCTGCACATGCTGATCTCAAGAGTTCTTGAATATCTGTCATGAGCATAGTGGCATTTGGTGACAAACTTTTTAAATGCAGAGAAAAAGTTGTCACTAAATTCCAGGACACCCTTGACAGATATTAAAGAACTGTTTAGATTAGCATGTGCGGAAAACTAAACTCTATGTTTCTATAGAAGAAATATTTGATCTATTTTTGCCAAAAAATGTGTATCCTATAAAAACTTCGAAAATACTGCCCTAAACTCACGCTCACTAGCACCCCATCTTAAGGTTGTCTTCCTTCGCTATCAATTACTTTAAATTATTGTACAGTGTTTCTATACTGTCTTATTCTAGGTATAATGTAGTTAGAGGTTGGATATAAGATGCCCACAAAATCAAAAGTACTGCATTTAGATGAATGGAAAAGTGAAATGCGGAGAAAATAGTATTTCACTCATTAAAAGGGAAAAAAAAACACTCCAGAAAAGTTCACTTTTGATTAAATTCATAATTAAATCACTAGATACAAGGTTTTGATTGAAATAAATATTTGTTAAATATTAATCAACCACCCTTGTGGCTTTACGAATCAGTCATCATTTCCATGATTGAATTTCATGAAGGTAGCATGTTTCACCCGGTTTTGAACCTCATCCCCGAAGTGTGTCCAAAGACACGTATTACTATTTTTTTTTAACCAACTCGGCCAGCATCAAACTAACTAGTAACTCGCGTTGCTAAAAAAAACGTGGCTCTTCCAATTAGCGACTGTGCAAATATGTCCGCTAGAGGCATTATTTAGCTACAGTATTTAGTTTTAATATTTGGTCACCATTTGAGCTCACTAACTGGCTCTATAAAAATAATGTAAGTAATTATTTTTAATCTTATACGTAGCCTACGTTAAAATTTTACTTAATATTTTCTATCAATATATGTAACGGTCCTTAAGTTTCAATACTCGTGTTTGTTACATTCTGCTAAGGCTTAAATTTATTTAAAGTTGGCTATTAGCTTGCGTATATTGGTTTCGAAACAAGATAAATAACCAAATTATAATGAAAGTTCGACAAATATAATGAAATAATGTAGCTAACAACTTTATTACATTTTATTGAATGGCAAACATTTAGTTTTTAGGCTTGTAGCAAATATTGCTATACCCTGAATTTAGTACGAAGACCTTTCTAGAAGGCATTATTTCTTACCAGAAACCTTTTGTATAGTAGTATTTTGGTAGGATAAACGGCCTTCTAGAACATAGGTAGGAAGTCTCTTCTGAAAGGTCATTTATCTTACCACTTCTATACGGTAGGATTCTTTTACGAAAAAATGCCTTCCAAAACAAGCCTACTTTCAAAATCATGGTATATATTAGCATACGGTACATTAACTTATCTAAAGAAACAAATCACGATTTTTGAATTTATCTATGGTGTTCAAATCTTTTATTAACACATTTAATTCATTAAACTATGTGTCTCATGTATTCATACAAATTGGCGAACGATGTCAAAATACCAAATTGCATTGAACGTGTGTAAAAGAGAAAGATAAACTTGAAAGCTTCTTTCTCTCATACACAATAGTGTTCAGACAAAGACAGCTCAAAAAGTTCTTCCTCAGGTGTCCAACCAGCCAGTTGAATTATAAATATCAATGATCAGGAAATATAATCTCTCTAGGTGCCTAAGGTACCTTTCAGGCTGAATGAAGTGCAGGCCTACGTAAAATACAAACTATATTACTTTTTTCTTCAAGTGTGAAGATTAACACTACCAAATAGAATGAAAAGTTTTCAATGCTTTATCACTAACTATTATGTTGGTGTGTGCAGGAAACTAAGAAGCTGCAAAGTGAGCTCCAGGAATCTCAACATGCAGTAGAGGAAATAGAGAACAAATATCACGACACGGTGGGACAGCTAGATATGACCAAGAATGACCTTGAAGAAGCACTCAGGAAGAACCAGCAACTAGAGAGGAAGCTAGCAAGTATAGCTAAGGTATAGTAAGAAAACAATTTTCATATTCACTTTCAACAAATATTTATGGAATCTACTTTTTTGAGGGATATTTTAACCGCTCATTAGATAATTTGACTATTTAAAAAAATATATATATTGTATTCATTCTAGTAGTAGGTTAACAATGAAACGTACATATTTAATTTATAACTCTTCCTGGGTTCAAATAAGAACCCATCTAGGTCTGTAAATACACAAATATATTTCTCATGTTATGAGAATGATCATACATACTAACAGTACACATAAAAAGTTAATAACGGATCTTGTTTAAACTACTGATATAAAAAAAATATTATTTGAGATATTTAACGTTCACTTTCTGAACCGACTGATTATATCATCACACGACTTGTAAACTAAATTAAACCTAGAACAGACACAACACCCAGTCCCTGGCCATTAATTCATCAATTTGAAAGGGCGAAACCACATTTCACCAATAATAATTATTTCGACCCTACCAGGAATTGAACCCGGGACCCTTCTCTCAATAGACAGACACGTCACTGACTGAACTAAGATACCGGACTTAACTAATAAACCCGACTTAATATTTGATATATACCAGCCTAATTAAGTATAATCATAAATTCTTAAAAAAAATCATGCCTCCTTATCATACACATACGCCTTTTCAAGTTATTTCGTTTCAACCTAGAGAAAAATTAATAAAGAATTGCAAGCAAAAAATGCTGTTGACGTCATTTTGAAACACCATCACATTGACTTTTTTCATTGCGAGTACTTGAAATGCTCTTTATTAACACACTAATTATATCAACACACGAATTACAAACTAAACTTATATAAGAGCCGGCCTAGCACCAAGTTCATAAGCCGACTGTTCAACAATGATCAAATTTTGGCCATGATGAGAATCCATCTCGATATTTCTAAATCAATAAACCGAGTTTTTAACGACCGATTTGAGGACGTTGTTGTCAATAATTACCGTTTAATAAATAAATTTTAGCAAATATCCTTCGATCTGTATTTTATAATTATTTAATTTAACTTATATTAAATAACTTTATTCATCCATTGGGTATCATTATCCTTTGCATGATTCAAGTCTATTTACTTTCCTAGTGTTTGGAACTTTTTTTACTTTGTTTCATCTTCACGTCGTGGAAATATGTCCTACTTTACAGAAAGTATAGCGTATCCGAAAGTGTAACACTTGCTTTTTTTTAAGGGACACTCGGTCGTGAAATGTGAAGGATTGATACATCTAAAACACTTCTTTGTTTTATTCTCCTGCACTCCAATGCCCTTTTCAGGAATTTTGTTCTCGTGCCTCTCCCTAAATCTCTTTCCCGCAAAATTATCTGCGTATAATTTTGAGTTGATTATTATCTGGATCTAAACGTCCTGATATTTCACACTCTTTCTCAAACTTTAAGGTGCGTATTCACTTGAGCATTCGTTTGTGCGCGTTCTGTTCGTTCTGTTCGTTCGGAGTAAAATGATCAAGTGAATACCTGTCTGAGAACACGCACCGAACGAGCCGAACGCTATCGAACAACTGTCGGTTTTTTGGGAATGCTCAAAGGAAGTCAGTTGTTCGCCTGTGCTCAGTGGATAAGTGTTTTCGCAACTGCTCGGACCGTTCGGAGTGTTTGTTGCGATGGAGTGGGCTGCATAAGAATATTAGAAGTTCTGCAAGCTTGCAAATGAATCCCCAGTTGCTAAAAAATGTAACGTTAGTGCCAAACGATCTTTCACTCGTATTGCTTTACGGAACTTTGTGTCCTTCTTCGCAATTTTATGGCTGACAAGGTTAACCAAAATCTCAAAGTCTTGAGATGACATTCTGTTGAAATTTCAGAAATGTCCTACGTCCAATCCCCTTAGAAGTTCTCTATTTTGCCGCCTACAAAACGGCCACCTTATCCACATTTTCCTGTCCCTCTTTTTATTATTTTTAGTTAATGCACACAGCACAAAGAAATAACCTGCTGCCACTATAAAATCCATTTTGAGACTGAGCTCCAGTGCTTGTCCTATTCGTGGCAAAATTGGCGGTAACAATTCAAACACCGGCAAACGGTCCGAATGCTCGGAGTATTCGGATGAATCATTTGTTCGAGCTCGTTCGGGGTGTTGAGCTTGTTCTGTTCGTTCCAAGTAAAATGCTCAAGTGAATACGCACCTTTGGAGCTGTCCCTATAGATAACTCTCATTGAATAACTATACCTCATCCCAACGATTAAATTGTCCTTTAAAGAATCTTTTAAAAAGTCCCATTGCCTCATTAAGCTTCTAGCTCTTTTATTTCTTTTACAAAATGAGAAATCGTACCTACCTATCCTTGAATACGTTGGTTAAACAACTCTTTCTCACACCACTGACGTATGTGGAATTAAAAGACCTTTCCCCCACACTCTTACCAGTTCCACGTGACTCCTATCTAAAGCGATTCTGACATTACCAGGATTTAAGAAGTCCATACATCCTTGCACACGCTTTTGTCAACAGGAGCGGAATCGTTTCCTTCTTCTCGGATTTATGAAAAATAAAAACAAGTTCCTGCTTTTCATAATATTTTCCAACTAAACATTAGGGACGTAACCAATTTACTTTTAAACACAAGCAACATTTGTAAATATGTTAAAAATTAAAGTCAACATCTTTATATAAAGAAAGTCAATTTTTTAGGTGAAAATAAATAATAAAATTTCCATATTATTTAATATAGATCTCCTTTTACTAACCAATTCACCAACAAAATCGTCACGAAATATGAATCCCTTGTATTTCAACATAGGTAATCAACATTTTATTACAGAAGAACAAATATAACTAGATGATCAAATGAGTCGATTATTATTTTTAATAAACTAGCACCTGGCTAATGAGCTAAATTAGTTTTACAACTCATTTTAGTACTCTAATAAAATTAACTCATTTATAGAAGTAAGTAGGGCCTTAAGTTAGTAGCATCAGCTTTTTCCATAAATGAGCAAAGAAAAGAAATGACTAATATAACTAAACCTTTTTAAATACTCACCATATACATTCATAATGTTTAATAATATGATTATAATAAACAAAATGTAGGTAACATGGAATTAAAACTCATAATATTTCGAGTTTAATGTAGTTATTTGATAATCATAAATGTATTTATGTGTTGTTTAACACTCCTATGGATCTAAATTATAACTTATTTATTATTGTGATATATCCTCTAATAATTGTTAATTTTTTTTAGGGTGGCGAGGGTCATATTTTGACAAAGCAACCATCCGCCAAGAAGATTGTCCAAAGTAAGGACGATAAAACTATAGGGGCGAACAAAATAAATTCAACTAATCCAGAGGAGGAAGAAGAATCAGAATATGAGGAAGTGACAGAAACAGAGACGGAAACGGAAAGTTCGGAAGAAGATGAAACAGATCAAGCAGCATTGCAGGAAAGAAGAACTGCCCGGGAGTTAAAACTGCTTGTGACCAAGCTTAAGTCGTTCAAAGAAAAGGAAACAATGGCTCGTAAGGAGCGCCATGTATTGCGTGAGCAACTTAAAAAACAACAGCAGGCGCTACGAGACGAAAAGAAAAATTATAAAAAACTTCAAAAAGAAGTCGATAAGATGGCAAAACTCATGAAGGATGATGATGAAAATGATTCAGAGAGTGACGAAGAGGGGGAAAGTGAGGAAGATGAGACAGAATCAGATAGTGAGAGTGAAGAGTCTGAGCAAGAAGAAAGCGAAGGTGAATTACCACCCGATACACCTTCAGACAAAAAGAAACAGAACTTAACAGAAAGGTCGAAAATGCATGAAAATTGTTTAGCTGCTCTGAAAAAGGGGAACTATTTGCTCAAAGCAAATATTGATAAGCTAAAAGATGACCTATTCAAACAAAGAGAAATGTCTCTTACACTCCAAGAAGATCTAAACTCAGTTCTTGCTGAGCTGGGCTGAATTTTATTTACATGTTCTCTTAACAACGTCAATTTAAAAGCTCATTGTGTTATTAATTTATACAAAATATCACAATTATTCAAAGTCCCCAAACTAGAAAAATCACATAAATAAAATTGTTCAAATTTATTTAAATTAACTACGTGTTTTACTACCCGTACGGTATATAAGCAATAGTGAATTGATTTAAATGTTTGTCAAAATAAGGTTAGTGTGAGACAAAACAAAAGTCATAAGGTAAAAAATAAAATCATAAGGCTTCAATTATTCTATATGAATGGTACCTAATGCATCTCTTATGAACTGAGCTTGACCTGTTTGCTCAATTATTACTCGGGAGGTCAGGATTAGGTTCGAATACCGGCTGGATACACTGAGGGTGTTTATACACATTTTAATTTCCACCGTGTTTTTTTCTATACTCTTTATAGGCTCTCTTGAATACTGATGATGCATTTCTTTAAAATTAACCTTACTTATCCCAAGTCCTTAAATTAATGTAAGCTGTATTTAGCCCTAATGTGAATTAAGAATCGCATGAATTAAAAATGTTTCAATATCATCTAATTTCAAATGCATTGGCAGTAACATATTTGTTAATTTAAAGGTATAAAATAAAGCTATAAAAATAACTCTCACTTAAGTATTTATAATGTTCTAGAAGTGAGTACCCCTCAGAAACATGGTTGTAATCTCCGCTTAGTTTTTGTCAGAGTTATAAACATATTTTGCCATCATAAATAATTATGGTATCAACAAAAGAAAAAAAATATTTATGAAATATGTTTTATAAAAAGAATAAGTTTGAATTAGAATAGGATTTTTAGAAATATTCTTCAAAGGAAAAGTTTGCTCACATTTTTAATTCAACTTTTATAGCAACATCTTGATTTCCATAAACCAGAATATGGTTCATGTAATAAGTGATCAAGTGCTGAAGATAATAATTATTTTCGAAGAAAGATATAAATTGGTGTCAAGAATTTGTTATAATGTATGTGTATGGACTGTATTAATTAATTTGAAATCTAGCAACGAATGTTATTATTTATATATACTTATATGCCACATAGCAAGGTTAGATTGACGACCGGAAAAAAAAGTATCTTCACCTTCCTATTTCCTAAACCACGCCAGAATATTTTCTCATTGATGAAAAAAATCTGTTCTCTTACCAACGAACAATTTTTTATACTTGTATTTATTAAATTTTGAAAATATGTATTAAAAATACTAATGATTATACCTTTTTTTAATCGTTAGAAATCTCACTTCTCCTCTATAATATGGAGTAGTTCCACATTTTAAATAGCTTAAAAGAAAAAGTTTTGATTTTTGGTTGTATTCATCAAATATGTTTTAGGAGGATCGTTTATACTGACATTGTAAAATAATGAGTGTATCTATACAGAGACATCTTGAGATGCTTTTGGAGGTTTTACATTAGAGTAATTTATATAAAAAGGCATTTTAATTTTCATCTTTAAAGAACTAATACTTACGGTATGCATTCAGATATAAATTTAATTAAGAAGGCTTAAGGTTACTTAGAAATTAAGTTTACATCCATAGGGTCTGGTTAAAAAATTTCCCTTACTACTGTCATAGGCTTGATATGGGTGTGAAGATCAATAGTACACATGCTAACAATGAACGAGAAAAGAGAAGTATGCTAAAAAATGGTCCAATCTTAGTCTACTGTAGTACGATTTGCAATGAACAATGTACATTATTTATCTAGCACCCCGTCTTACTACTTGTTCAGGCTATACGCATATGTTAAAATTACGTTAGTGAGTTAGGGATGAATAAGGGTGAATTTAGAGGAAGTGTACCCGCATTTGTGTGGAGGGATAGTGTAAAACCGTCTTGGAAAAAAACCTTCAGTAAACCGACCAGAATTCGAACCCCGATCTCCCTGCCATCAGCAGTCTACTCTAACACGAGAGTGACGCTTTAGATCATGGATCAAAGTAAAAAACCCTCAAATATATTATCAATGAGATCACATAAATAATGTGTGATTTTTAAAAATTATATTCGATATGACTAGGACACAATGTATTACAAAGCATTTAAATAAGATTGATTATTTTATTTTATTAATATTATCAGTGTTTTACTACTTTCGCTCAAAATCAAGTGTTTTTACTTGTTTTATATAACTGAGCAGTCGAAATGAACTAGTTTGGCGAAACACAGAAATAAAACTCTACAAATTCAAGAATCAAATAGCCAAAGCTATTATGTATGCTTTTTAGTGAGGATCCTGGATAGCTCCGTGGTTAGAGCATTGGCGTATTAGCCAAGAGTCCCGGGTTTGATTCCTGTGTCAAGGTGTCATTTTTCAATTTTCAAAATATAATATCTAAATGGAGTAAATCCTCACTTAAAAGCATACATAATAGCTTTGGCTATTTGATTCTTAGATATGCAATCCCTTACAAAAATAACAATTGTACAAGTGGCAGCAATAAGCCAACTACAGAGTCAAAGGTGGCTGCGTTTTCTGATAGTTCGTGATCTTAATAATAAAAATAATAATAAAATCACACATTTGTAGCCGACGATTGCCACGCGTCCAGCATTGACTCTGCCTTAAAATATGAGTGAGGAATGACCCTGGGCACGGGACGATTCCTGGATAGTTCAGTGGCGTACTAAGTTAAAGGTCCCAAGTTCGATTCCCGTGTCCAGGTGTCATTTTTCAATTTTCAGAATATAATATCTACAAATTCACATACCAATCAAAACAGGTAGCACAAAAATAATAGTAAGAATAATCTATTACTAAAATAAAAGTAATATTTTTGCAAGCATATTCAAATGAGACTTAGAAGTTGGTTCAAAGTCAGCATGCTATTTTCATCATCAATATGAACACATTTTTATTTTAAATAAAACAAGATAAATTGACTACATAGATGTTTGAAATACAATATTATTAAATATAATAAAAACAAATAAGACATTTCAATTCAAAGAAGATATGGAGTCTCAAGCGTACTACAAACATATTTAATCTTTATAATAGGCTTTATAATTTATTTAAAAACTGAGATGATATACTTGAATTTTTTCTGATAAATATTGTGATAAAATTTTTATAGTGTGTATTTCCCTTTACCTATTAATTGTTAGCTAAATTAAATATGACAAAAAGCTCATCCAAAGAAATGTGGCACATTAAAATAACAGATGCGATTACGACGCGATGTGGCAACAAAAACACAGTACACTTTGATAATCACACTATGGCAGGAGATAAAGAGGCTAGAGAGAGTCGTAGCTTCATCTTCACTATTCTCACATCTCACGCGACTTTACATCGATCTGTCACGAAAGTTTGGCAAAATAAAGACCACGCCGAATACTCGTTGCTGAGGGAACTGCAGGTCTTATGGAGAAGAGACGATTGAATTATATCCCTTTAGACATTTCTTAAACAAGCATCACAAATAAAAAGTCTGATTTGTATCCATTCTCATAATATCCACAAAATCCTGAATTGTATCCATTCATACAGTTTTCAAATAAACGACTTTAACAAAAATCCTGATTTGTATCCACTGTAATTATTTGGATTATATCAACAAAATCCTGAATTTTATCCATTCTGAATGGAGATTTTTTAAACAAGCATCACAAATAAAAAGTCTGATTTGTATCCACTCTCATAATATCCACAAAATCCTAAATTGTATCCATTTAATTGGAGTGCCACTTGTCTGATATATGACAGCAGCTGAGACTCTCCTTAACTCATTCCGTGTTTACTAGAGAGCAGCACTATTACCAAGTTAATATATGAGAAAAAGATAGATACTTACTCGTGTTTCTTTTAAAATAATAATAAAAGGGTACTTTACAATTGATTGGTTTTTAAAAATAATTATTATCTAGTTTAAAATTGGTACACCGGGAAGCATTTCCTAAAATAAATTAATATTTTAAATAGTTTGAAAAATGTAATATTTCAGGATCCCAAAATTTCATAAAAAATGTGTTGACGCATGAAAGGTTAAGTTTTGTTCGGGTGGGTTCATTTATAATATTAAAAATCATAACTATTTCCTATTAAATACTTTGGTGCCATGTTATGACATTCTTTGAATATTCATGTTATAAATAATAACGTTCTTCTGTGATTGATGAGAGTTTTGTTGATTTGTTTGGTTTATATATAATTTATTTTACAATATTAATTTTGTTATCATTGGAGATTTGTTTTGTTTCTGTGTGTAGAGAAGGCAAAACATATAAAACTTGTCATATGATAACAAAGAAATACAAGGAATCCCGCTCTCTTTACATACCTATTATTATATAAATAAACATAAGTCCTTAACTTATATGTTTACTGGTACATAATCACTTTTAACCATAGTCTCAATAATTCCCTTCAAATCACAAGATTAATTTTATTATTTAACAGTTAAAAGCATAAATTTTGATTTTTAAACACTGACCTCCCTCTAGTTTCACTTCAGATGGATTAATGGTTAGGCATGTCTACTTATAATAGGCTTAATGGGAATAAATTCACATTGTCTGAACATATAAGTTTAGCTGCTGTGGAGAGTGGTAAATATAATCACTAATTTTTAGGGGGTTTACAATCAAAACTAACAAAATTATCACATAAAATGTAGGCCTGTGTTCAAGCTGAGTATGATAGCCTATAAATAAGGTTTCTTAATCCTACTTCATCCCAGGTAGCCCTACATTATAAACTGATGAAATTATCTGTAAATAGTAAGATATGACACTTTAACACAAATCTATGAATATTAAAAGCATACAATTACAAAAACGTTGTTTCTTTATTGTCATGCCCTGTGTGAGACACAGTAAAACTTACTTTAATCTTTGCTTAGAGTGGCTGATAGTTTTGCAAGTCCAAAAGTTTAATAAAATGACGGGGTTGAACTTTTCCACACCCACTTAAACGCAGTGATCTCTATACTATACTGGATGGACATAAACACACCCCTTTCAATGGACCAAATCGGGAAGCTAAAGTTTGTCGTTTGCTTGCTAGCGAGGGGACAGATTTAACGGTTTATTTCAATGTTATTTTTCAAAAACGTGGTTTTTGAATTATTTTTTTTAAATAGTGAAGTATTAATGTATTATACACCACTTGACTGAGGACACATTTAAATTAAAGGATATACAATTCGATTTTAAAGGTAATATTGTACAAATAAGAATTATATCTTTAATATATTAAAGTATGTAGCTAACGGCCATATTATTTACGTTTTGCCAAGACTATAATATATTTAAAATTGGTATTAGCTTATATATTGGTTTCAGAAAAATACTATATTTAAAATTAAATAACTAAAAAGAAAAAAAGGTCGCTTAAAACTTAAATTCTTTTGAATTTTGAACTTTGTGTAACAATTTTACATTCCTATTATCATTTAGCTTATAGGTTTGTATGAAGTATTACCTGCAATATTACAATATATTTAAAGTTGGCTCTTAGCTTGTATAGCTTATTGCTTTCAGAAGCCACATTAAATTTAATGTTCGATAACTATAATGAATTAAGGTAGCTTAAAACTGAATTCCATGTGTTTGAATAACAAACTATGTGTAGTAATTTTACATTCAAACTATCATTTAGGTTATAGGGCTTGTAAGAAGGGAGTATTACTATATTACAATATATTTAAAGTTGGCTCTCAGCTTGTGTATTACTTTCAGAAACCATATTATATTTAATGTTCGATAACTATAATTAAATAAAGTCGCTAAAAACCTGATTACATTTGTTCTAATGAAAAACTTTGTGTAGAAATCTTAACGTTCAATCAATCATATAGGCTATAGGCTTATAGAAAGTATTTCTATTTTAGCCTAAATTGACTTATTTAAAGAAACGAGTCATGAGTGTTGAACTTAGTTAGGCTCTTCAAACCTTTTATTAGCAGATTTATTTCGTTTAACTATTCATACATTGATATATCTAATATATTCATAAAAAAATTAGCGAACGATGTTAAAATGCCACATTGCCTTGTATGTGTATAGGAGAGAAGTAGGCCTAAATACACGAAAATTTTCTTCTCTCTTACACAATAGTGTGCAGACGACAGCTCGAAAATTTTAGCCGCATTTGTCCATCCAGTTATATTATATCTTAGACTCTGATTATAAATATCAATGCATAAACGTCTATTTTAGGGAGTTTATGGTAATACGCAGGCCTGCAACCAAATAAATATATTACTAAATTAGACAGTTGAAACGTCTATAACTACATGAATTTTAACATGAATATTAAAGAATGCGCTGCTAAAGCTAATTAAATATTACAAGCCATAATAATGCATTAAAGACCTTTCTAAGGACCAAAAATGAATTTTACAAACAGCATCCTATTTAATATCAACATGTATATAAAATTTAGACATTTTAAGGCCCAAAAAAGAATATTACAAATCATCCGCATTAAAGAATCCTATTTTATATCAACATTTATATAAAATTTAACCAAACGTGGGGGAAAATCTTGCATTTCACACATTTTTAAGGGCCTCCAGGACCCAAACCATTTGTGTCAAGAGCACAAAGCGGGGCACTGATAGTAAAATCAATTCTCTATCCAACCATATAAGTGTGTATAGACCTAGAGCCTATAGAGCTGAGCAATTTGATCAAACTATGGTGAGAAACATATTATTTTTAAGAAAAATCATGTTTTACTCACATTTTTAAGGCGCTCCAGGGCCCAAAGCAAAATTAGTGTCAACAGCACAAAGCAGGGCCCTGATAGTAAAATCATTTCTTTATTCAAACATATAAGTGTTCATAGATCTAGACCCTATATATCCGAGCAATTTGACCCAAAATTGGGGAAGATAATACTTTTATTTTTAAGAAAACTCTTGTATTACACATATCTTTAAGGCGCCCCAGGGCCCAAACCAGAATTTGTGTCAAGGGCACAAAGCCAGGCCCTGATAATAAACTCATTTTTCTATGCGACCATATAAGTGTACATAAGCCTAGGCCGTACAGATCTGAGCAATTTGACCCAAACATGGGAGAAACATTTTTTTTAAGAAAAATCTTGCTTTACTAACTTTTCTAAGGTGCTCTAGGGCCCAAACCAAAATCTATATCAAGAGCACTGATAATAATGTAGGACTACCTGGGTTGAAGTTGGATTAAGAAACCTTATTTTTAAGCTATCATACTCAACTTGAACACAGGCCTACAATTTATGTGCTAATATTTTTAATTTTGATTGAAAACCCCTAACAATTAGTGTTTATATTTACCACTCTCCACAACACCTAAAGTTATATGTTCAGACAATGTGAATTTATTCCCATTAGGCCTACTATAAGTAGAAATGCCTAACCATTTATCGAGCTGAAGTGAAACGAGAGGGAGGTCAGTGTTAAAAAATATAAATCTTTGTTTTAACTGTTAAATTATAAAATTCATCTTGTAATTTGAAGGGAGTTATTGAGACTATGGTTAAAAGTGATTATGTACCAGTAAACCTATAAGTTAAGGGTTTATGTTTATTTCTATAATAATAGGTATGTAAAGAGAGTGGGATTCCTTGTATTTCTTTATCATCATATGACAAGTTTTATATGTTTTGCCTTCTCTACACACAGAAACAAAACAAATCTCCAATGATAACAAAATTAATATTGTAAAATAAATTATATATAAACCAGACAAATCAACAAAACTCTCATCAATCACAGAAGAACGTTATTATTTATAACATGAATATTCAAAGAATGTCATAACATGGCACCAAAGTATTTAATAGGAAATAGTTATGATTTTTAATATTATAAATGAACCCACCCGAACAAAACTTAACCTTTCATGCGTCAACACATTTTTTATGAAATTTTGGGATCCTGAAATATTACATTTTTCAAACTATTTAAAATATTAATTTATTTTAGGAAATGTTTCCCGGTGTACCAATTTTAAACTAGATCATAATTATTTTTAAAAACCAATAATTTTAAAGTACCCTTTTATTATTGTTTTAAAAGAAACACGAGTAAGTATCTATCTTTTTCTTATATATTAACTTAGTGATAGTGCTGCTCTCTAGTAAACAGGGAATGAGTTAAGGAGAGTCTCAGCTGCTACCATCTATCAGACAATTAAACCCCAATTAAACCCCAATTAAATGGATACAATTCAGGATTTTGTAGATATTATGAGAATGGATTCAAATCAGACTTTTTATTTGTGATGCTTGTTTAAGAAAATCTCCATTTAGAATAGATACAATTCAGGATTTTGTTGATATAATCCAAATAATTACAGTGGATACAAATCAGGATTTTTGTTAAAGTCGTTTATTTGAAAATTGTCTGAATGGATACCATTCAGAATGGATACAATTCAGGATTTTGTGGATATTATGAGAATGCATACAAATCAGACTTTTTATTTGTGGTGCTTGTTTAAGAAAATGTCTGAATGGGTACAATTCAGCTCCCCCATGGAGCTTTATCTTAGCGCTTTCTCTATCTCTCAGTTAGCTGTTGAAAGACCCAAACAGTTCCAAAGTGAGCTATAATCCAGCCTCCAAGTAACCGTTCTATTAGTTTCATTTGCCATTCGGAATAAAGTCAACAAGCAGGTACCTCAATGCTAAGTTGAGCCTAAAGATGGTTTAAATTGCAATGAAACTAGTTGCGTGTAACTGTCATTGGGCCAACTGTAAAAATCTAATGATAAAGTAGGCCTAATGCAAGGACAAGTTAAGAAATTAATCAATCTTATTGTAGACCTTTATTTCCCTAAATTTTAAACGCTATTTAATAATTTACATAATTTCAACCATTTAAAAAACATATCAGAGTCAATTATTATGTGTAACAATTTCGAAGTCCTAATATATGTATATTTTTATTTTTTTTGGTAAACATTTGTTTTAAATATAACTATGGCTGGCTATTGCTTTTATGTAATAAAAAAAATAGGTATACCTTGTGTGTCAAAGATTATATGAAATATTCTACTGACATAGTAATTTCAATAAAACGAATGTGTATATTGAAATAGTTATTAGATAAAATATTATAAATTCAAAAAGAAATTAGTATAAAAATATCTCAGTTTTTTCTCTTTTTCAAAACCATATCTATAAAATATGGCTTTGCATACAACACACAATGAATACGTCCAACACAAATTGAGTAAAACCTAAGTATTTATAATTTTCAACAATTCCACGCTATTTGTTCATTTTAGAAATAAGATTCCTCACATCATTAAGCTAGCATTCACCTGAACTAATGATGTTCGACAGTTCACTAGAAAGATTCAAATTTCTCGACATAATGTTTTACAGGTCATGGTTTGAATTCCATGTCACACATACAATTTTTTTTTATCAACGGGCGGAAGTTCGAATGCGCATCAAATCCATCGCACTTTTGTCAATATGCATAGGTCAACGGGTCAAGTGGGCCTTTTCACACGGTGAACGCGTGTTTAAATTGACGCCAACGTGATTGACGATTTATGGTGACGGTAACACTTTACTTCCAAGGAAAATAAGGATACCTTCTTTATGGGTGGCTCTAAACCAGTGACTCCCAAACCCCCCGGGTCGCCACCCATCTTGCCCCAATATTTTAATGCATCTGAATCCTAAGCGACGCAATGGTAGCTCACAGCATGCTTTCAAGCGTTGGTCCAGCAAGCCCAAGCTATGTTATGCGCGCGTGCCCGGATCCACTATAATCGCAATCAAAACACCACCTACCCTTGTCCCAAACCGATTCCCTGGCTTCAGTAGTCAGTGCTGTGCTGTTATTGCTATAGTAACAATCGCTTGACGTGTCTAACTTTGGTGTGTCTTAAACTAACTTTTAAAGTGCATTAGTATGCTAGCCTTTAGACATAGATTATATTAGTAGTGAGTGTTAGACAGGCCTATTATATTGTTGTCCGACTCCGTTACCACTAAGAAAATTGACAAACACGTTCGGAATGGATACGTTTGTTTTCGAAAAGCCACGTGTTGAATTCAGTAAGGATGTGACACCAGATGCTGCTTCTTCTCTTATTCTTTTAAAAATCAATCAGTTCAGCCTCAACATCGTCATCGACATCTGTTGCGAGCTGCTCGCAGTCATTTTCCAGCAAGAAGTTTACTGGTAAGGGTAGAACCTTTCAGAAATTATGGCTGAAGTAATTCATCTGGGTAGAATGGGATGCTTCTATTGATAAGGTATTTTGCAAAACTTGCAAGGTAGTGGAGGCCAATGGCCTTCTGAAGTTTTGTACAAAGAAGGATGATAATTTTATTTTTGAGGGATTTTCTAACTGGAAAAAGGCCCTTAAAAATGTAGGGTGTATGAGAAAACACAAACCTATAAGGAAAGTTTAATGAAGCTAGCCTATTCCTCCAAACAAACAAAGTGTTGCCGTACAATTAAACGATCAGTTAAACAACGAGATGGAGAATGCATGCTCGGGTCTTTATGACTATTTTCACGATCTTGAGATTCCTTTGTCGCCAGGGATTATCAATCCGGGGGCATGAAGACCTAAGTTAGAATTTTATGCAGTTGCTGGAATTACGAAAAGGGGATGTACCTGAGCTAAAAGAATAGATGGGGCGTTCAAGTTTCAAGTTGTTATTGCATGACATTTAAAACGAGATCATTGATCTGTTAGGAAAATCTGTTTTGCACTAGGTGATATGGGAAATTAAAAAGTGTGAATAATTAGCCATTATGGTTGACGAGACTTGTGATATCTAAATCCATAAACAAGTGAGCTTCTGCGTTTGAACTGTTAATTAAAGTCTGGAAATCTGTGAGGATTTTGTGGGATTGTATGAAACTTCAAACACTGAGGGAAAAACACTTTTTGGCATTGTGAAAGACATTCTTGCGCGTTTGGACCTACACATAGAGAATTTGAGGGACAGTGCTATGACAGTGCCTCTGCTATGAGTGGAAAATTTAAGGGCTGCAGAAGTTAGTTGCGGATTTGCAGCTGAAGGCAATCTATGTGCATTGGGCTGCTCATAGTTTGAACTTAGCAGTTGAAGACAGCCTGCATCACTTGCCCTGTATGAGAGAACTTATGAATTTAGCTAAAGACTTGATTAAAACGGTAAAACGTTTCGTAGTTGTTAACACACAAACTAAAGTGTTTTTTTCTGATTTAGAACAAAATAATCATAGTTTGTTTCAATGTGCCCCACAAGTGGGGTAGTATGAAACATATGCAACAATTTAAAAAAAAAGGCGTGGATTAATCATAATATAAAACATCCTCAGCATTCATAATAGAATAAACTTTATGAGAAAAATATTATGACAACATAACTTTAATATTTTTAAAGAGAAAAATTCTAAAATCTTTTCTGTTCCAGTGTGCGCCAGTTTCCCCTACACTATATTAAACAGACAAAACAAAGATATCAAAATATGAAATGTCAAAAATAAAAAAAAATGAAATGTTAAAATACAAAACAAACATCGGCTTCTTGAGATGGGCTTCCCCATGGGTAAGTTTCTGGAGGTCGGTACATATTACACATAGCAACTTCCCCATTATTTTGTACAAGAGTAGGTATATTGGTGGGTGGAGTCCAACTGCCTGTCTAGTTAGCGACAAAAGGTTTGATGGTAATGAATAAAACATGGCATAGTTTTATAAAGGTCAATTACTTAAAAATACCTTAGTTTAACAACGCAAATCAATCAAGTTTAAGAAAAATGAACAATCACAAACCTACAAGTTGCCCCTTAGCAACAAGAAAACAATGGCTGCAGTTAAAGACACTGATAAGAGCCTGCAGGAAAACACGTGAGACTGGAGACTGACGCATGCGCTATAGAATAAGTTGACGTGGATAAGTCCAAGCTGCTATTGGACGCATCAACTTCCCCATGGGCCCCTTATAAATATCCAACCAATCGGATATTCATGGGGAAGTTATGATCTTACCCACGTGGTTTTGCTGCATAAAACGGAGTAAACATATGACTCCATCCACGCTTTCACGTGATAAAAATCGAAGGTCACCTTTAAAATCAAGAGCACACACACTAAGGGGAGAATCGCAAAGCTCACACATTGGAAAGGGATCCCCTCTCAATAAAAACCCAAAGGTCAATTAAGTATGTCCGACGATGAGCCCTTTCACGATGACCTCCTCTCTTCCAGACTTTCGTATAGAAGAGGGCCATCGCGACACACCATTCCTGATAGACCACAGCTTGTTCTGAGCAGGGGTCGAAACCCACTACTCGTGCCAGGTGCGTAAGACCCCACGCCGAACATCACCCTTCAGGTCTAAAAACATGACACCCAAATTCGCCTAAGGAGGGAGATGAACAGCTTCCTTGGCTGCCTGGTCCGCCAGTTCATTTCCTGAAAGACCACCGTGACAGTTAAAAGAATTTTAGATTTTTTTTAATTAGAATACTTTTTGAAGTTTTCTGAGATAATTTTGATATAAATTCATGTTTTATTAGGTAAACAGTTTATTTAACCTCTGTATAAATGAGCGTGAAGGTTAAAAGATGGGCAGTAGTATTCTTTTAAAATTAAAAGTAACATTGAAAAGTCAAATGGCATTTTTCATGTCATTTGAATTCAACGCTACTAACAAGAGTGTCATCATAAAAAGAGCAACAATATTGGCTCCTTTCAAACTAGAAACCAATGAGGATCAAGTTCTATAAATCTGAGTAAAAACAAATTCATCTTCATTCAAATTAATTAAAGCTCCCCAGACCTAAAACTAATGAGAAAAATCATACAAAAATATCCCTGTTGGTCTGGGTTTGACTAATATTAACCAAATCAAAAGGTTAAGTTTCTTAAATTTTGAGTACGTAGTGGGATCGTAAACACGGATTGATATGGACTTTTTCTCTATCCAATTGGGATGAAAAAATAATATAAATATTCATAAAATAATTTAAATAGAGTGAAATCTCTTAATAGCGGATACCTTCGGGGATAAAAAAATTTTTCGTCATTAAGAGGTGTCCATTAATTGGAAAAATATATATTTTTAAATCATACTTCTTGAACACATTTTAATCTATATGAACCTATATACATTGAATATAAACTAATACAATCTAATTATTGCACCATACAATGTATGCAGGATTTGTGACTAATGACTAAATACTGTACATAGCTTACTGTACAGATTGAATAATAAATACACAGAACAATACGCAAATAAAATTAAAAGTAAACGGTAGGCAGTGGGCTCGAGCTACGCCAACTGAAGAAACATCCCCCACTGATAGCTCGGAAGGGGTGGAAGGTAAGACCTTGAAGTACCCTAGTCATTACTACTGTTAAATGTACATATATTATATACGTCACCAAGCAATGTTAAAAATTCTATGCCAAACAACCAATTTTGGACTTATGCGTTTATTATGTTCAAAATTTCGGTATGCGAGATCTTTTTTCCTACCAGAATACTACTACATAGAATTATTCTGGTAGGGAAAAAGACCTTTAAAAACTTGACAACCTTCAAAATTCAAGCGTTCAGTTCCATATTTCTCCACAAGAAAGAATTAACAATCTTCTCTATTCATATTCGACAGGCAACCTCGAAGGGTGGGTTTTAAGGCATTCCTCCCCTCTCCCCCTACTTTTGTTACTAGTGATAGAAGCAAATTGAAGGATATTTTTTATCACTAGACCAGTGACCTCAAAGAGTGTGTGTTAAACCAGTCCCCCTTTCCTACGAGTGATGACAGACGAAGTAAGAGCATTGTTTCCCTAGCGACTTTCTCTTTAGTTTGTATATGATCCCTCAAAGTACAAATATATTTTACCTTGATATTAAAAAATTGTGGTTGTGGAGCAATACATCGCTGCCTTGCTTCATGCCTTTTGCACGAGATAGTTTAATAATTTAGCTAAATTGCTTTTGTATAATTTTTGATAAAGTTTATAGATATATCATATTTAGAGCTAATTTAACAATTTACCTTCATTTTCTAAAAATATCAATTGTACATTACAATAATGAATCAAGGACAAGAACATGCATACAGCGGCTGTTCAATTAGGCGGTACGGCTCTGAAACTGATAAACAAATATCTCTGTTTTGATTCCTAGTGAAAGATAAGGACAGGTACGTCAGTAAATGACAAATAATTGTTAGCTATTTATAGATGTATGGGAATCAAGCATTACAGTAATTCCCTGTGCAGCCTTGAACCGGTTAATTTTAAGCCCAACCATCTTTTACAACCCCCTATTCCAACTTGTACAATTCCGCCCCCTTCCCCTTTCCAATGTTGCATCTTTCTCTTCATTTAATAAAAAGAGAAAAATAAAATATTCAAATGGTACCTTATCTTACCGCATGGCAGCGCCACTATCGTACTAACGCTTTCTTTTGCCGTGATACGGAACTAGAGGTAAGATTTTGTAGGTAATTTCTAGTCTGAAAAAGTCCTTTTTTCATAGAAGAATCCTTCTATGTAGTAATATTCTGGTAAGAAAAAAGACCTTTAAGACCAGGAATCTTACCAAAATAAAGACATAAGGCCAATTTTTTTTGGTTTTCATAGACTTTTTAACATTGCCTGGTAACTTCAATTATATATATATATATATATATATATATACACAACGTGTTTCTAAAACATTGCATCAAACTTTGGCAGGATACTCCTTGGGTGAAATTAGAATAATTCTCATAAGCAACCTAGGGTCCATCTTCAATATTAAGGGCGGTATACACCCCTAAAGACAGAGCTAAAAACGACTGTTGTGTGAAATATTATGAAAACTGCTTAGGGTATTACAACGAATCTTTGTATACTACTTATTAAAACCTTGATCATTAATAAACTAAATGT
>CABFWB010000229.1:379949-392238 GCA_902151455.1 Timema bartmani
CCCCCCCCCCCGACTACGGCCTTGACCACAGGTTGTTGGGAATGTAGGCTAAAAAATGAAGAGGCAAGAGAATTGTACGTAAGAAAGGCAAAAAGCTTAATAGCCAAGGATGAGATGCAAAGTGTTGAGGCTGAATGGGAAAGTTTTAAGAACAGTCCGGTGGAAGCGGCAGAGGAGGTATGTGGGAGGACAAGTAATAAGAGGAAGTGGAAGGAGACACCCTGGTGGAGCGAAAGGGTGAAGGAAACAGTGGAGGAGAAGAATAAAGCATTCAGAAGGAGTTTTAAGAATAGGAATGTAGAAACCGAGGTATAATATGTGGAGAAGAAGAAAATAGCGAAGAAAGTTGTACGGGAAGCCAGGAAGGATTGGATGCAAAAATGGACAGAAATGCTGGAACGGGACGTGGAAGGAAGTAAGAAGGGGTTATAGACAAGTAAGAAACAGGAAGAAAGCAAAGACAAGAAGTTAGAATGATATATGAAGAATGAAGAACATTGAAGACAGGAGAGGAAGAAAAGAAACTATAGATGAGATATTTTGAGAAAATTTTCAACCCGGAAGAGTAAAGGAATGAGAGTTAAACAAAGCAGAAAGAAAAAGCAGATGAGGAGGAAAGAGGTCCAACATGGAAAGAGGTGGGGGACGCATTGAAGAGGATGAAACAAGGGAAAGCACCGGGTGTGGACGAACTGACTGTTTGAATGATAAGAGAAGCAGGTGAAGTAGGTATACAATGGTTATACAGGGTGCTGAGAGTGGTTTGGAAGGATAACAAGGTACCGGAAACAAGATAAAAAATAAAAAACATATGTTTTCTAATGGGTTTTTGTATATTTGCTTTAAGTTTGGTGGAGCTCAATATATTATTTTAAAAACTATGAGACAACCAAACATATACAGTTGTCACTAAAGTTTAACATGTTAAGCTATTTTACGAGAAAAAAAAAATGTTCTAAGCTCAAACGTGATAACATGTAACACTAGGAATATATATAATTTACGAATTGTCTTACATGTTGTAATTTAGAAAGATTTGATTCCTTGTTTCTCATAATACTCTGAAATTAACATTTTGTACAGATGAATCAAACCTAGCACTGTTATCTTAGTACACCAATGCTTTAACAGAGATATCCAGGATATTTACGTAGCCAATATCACACACATTCATAGTTTAAGTTTGATAATCGCACTCTGCTTTTAAACTACTTTTTTATCATGTAATATCATATGAGAAAGTAGTTAGTAATACAATCTGAAGCTACCAATGCTCCTATGAGCACAACATAATTGACATCCATAATGCCATAAAACAATTTGAAAGCCTACATAAGTGGATTACAACACACTGTGGAATACAGGATAGTGAGAAAGACTTCCTAGATAAAAAAAAAAAGGCACATCAATTCTAATTAATGGACTAAAAGAAATATCAATGTCCAAATCTAAACTTATAATTTAAGAAAGATATTCAAGAAAAAGAAATTGTAAGCAAAAGTGCATATAAATGTGGAGCATAATAATCATTAACAAAACACTCACCCCAGAAAGCCCAAAGATATCTGTCAATATTTTCTGATTTTCTGACTATATACAAGCCATGATTGCCTGTGTGGCAGGAAATCTTTAGACTAGGAAATTTTTAGGTAGTGGCTCTTTGTTAATGCCGACTTTCAATACCACCCTTTTTGTTTTTTTATAATCTCTTTGTCAACGCCGCCATGTAGTTCTTAGGAAATCTTTAGACTAGGAAATTTTTAGGTAGTAGTTCTTTGTTAATACCGCCCTTATGAATTGTGTGTGTGTGTGTGTGTGTGTGCGCGCAAAAGTCAGACCTCTGAACAAATCAGAAATCATTTGTTAGTGTATCTTTTTGGACGTTTATTAATTTGATTGCATATATATAGCATATATATTGTTAATACAGTGTAATGTTAACTTAAGACATGTTTGAATGTAAGAGAAGGCTTATGCCTTAATTTCGCCATGTAAATAAAGACAACAATAATAATATATTAGGTTAGGTTAGGTTAGGTTAGGTTAGATGTCATATTCAGGTATGCCACTGCTCAAACCAGTATTAAATATAGACCCCTCTAAATATTCAAAGGCTTTTGACATACTAATATACTAATTAATTGTCTTTCTTTTTTCCTTTCTAACATAGGATTTAAAAAAATTACTGGTGTTGATGCGGTGAAGGCTTTGGTAAATAACTAAGGTGTGAGAGGTTGAATAAAGTAGCGCTAATATCCTTGAACACAAATGTCCTAGTCAACATTGAGATTATTAGACCGCTGTTGGGTGTCAAAAGAGATGCCGCTCTTTTGAGTGAGTACCGATGCTGCACTAGAGTCCTTCTTGCATTCAGACTAATAATATCCTGAACTAATGTTTTCCGCTTACACCTGGCTTCTCTCTACTGACTTAACTATTTCCATCTCCTCCCTGTGTACTTTGTAAAGAAGCTGATTCTACAATGGTTAAAGATAATCTAGTCCAGTAAAGTGCTTTAAAGGGCAATTATTTAACCCATCGACATTGGTATCCAAGGTAAATGGAAGAGCTCCAGAATGCTTGCCATTAGTAACCAACCAACATCTTGAAAAATATATATATATATTTACAAAAGAATTAAATATGTTTTTTCAAGTTTCCTAGATATATAGAAAGTATCTTTATTTAGGCTAATATTTACACTAGACATAAAGATTTAATAACTTCCACTAAAAGTAATTAATGATGAACATAATTTAAATTATGTCCCAAATTCTTTAATTTAAGTTAATTTTATTCTCAAACCATAATTTTAAACGTTTTCTTAAGTTTAAAACCTATGGAAATTTTGGGCCCAACAAAAAACAACTTGGAAGTGTGTCTGTTTGCTTTATGATGTGTGCCTGAATTTTTTAAAACCATTCCCTGAAACCAATTTAAAATAAACTAGATAAATATTTTAAACATCAATATACAATTTCTTTTAAATGTGACAAAAACTGTATTTTTTTAACAAACACTATAAATAGTTATAATGGAAAATTAATAGCTGTGTTAATCAAAGTAAGTGGCCAAATACCATACATTAGTGCTTAAAAATGCTAAAAATGTTCAAAATTTGTGGTTATTCAATAAATTTAGAAATATGATTGATTACATTATATGTTAGTGTGGGATGTATGCTAATAATAAGATTGGTTTTGACTTGAAGGATGTTGTACAGTCTCTGGATATGATATAGTATCAGCTATCATTTCCACCTCCTTGTTGAATTATTATCATAAGAATGTCCCAATGAAAGGATATATGCTACTGATCAGTTTGATGACGAAAATGTTTTACATTACAAAAATATTGAAAACATAGAAGTGTTAGTTATTTGATAGTACTCTTTGAAAAAACGCGTGCGTGCGCACACACACACACACTAACACACACGCACGCACACACATGCGCACACACACACGCGCGCACACACACACACAAAATAAGTTTCAGGAACGCCACAACGTTCTTTGTCCAGGGGTGAGGGGGCAAAATGAAGTTCTGTCTTTGTTTAAGCTGGTTGAGTAAAAAAAAATGAGGGGATTGGGCACAAAATGAGGTTATGTAAAGGTTAAACTAGGTCGAGTAAAATAGACATAGGGAGAGAACAAAGTACATATAAGAAAAATAAACACAGTTATGCTGTAGGATTTATTAGTTTGAAAAGAATACTATTGATGGCAAGACAAGATGAAAGTATAGGATAAGACAATGCAATTTATAGATTTGAGTATCTATGAACACATAAAAAAGAAATAATTTCTGCTAATAGACTAATTCATAATAATCACTATGTCAACATTAGTAACCAACTTTGGTTAAGCATTAATATCACATGTATGATTTAAATTTTTTGTGTCATCATCGTTCAGAGGTATGTTTTTACTCTGCATAGCATTGAAAATGATCTTTCAGATGTTGCAGGTGTAGCTGCGACTAGTAATAGTAAGTAATCTTAGGATGATACATAGCTCAGAAAACAGTTTGATGATCATATAGCACTTAAATATTAAGTTTGAACAAAATCCATTTAACCATTCAGCTGTAGCCCCAGGAGCAAACAGATATGGGGCCAGAGAATTTTAAGAATAATTTTTTTTTGGTCAAGGACTACATATAAAATGTTAAGACTCGTCATAATCTTGGAGTTGAAAATTTTTATGATTATCATATAAATAAAAAGTATTATAAAGTTAAAAATAAGTAAAGAATTACAGTAGAAAAATTACTATTCCCAAAGTTAAATAAGAATTGACAATATCTTGAATTTAGGTTCACTAGTAGGAAGAGTGGATAGTGAGGCTTACAACCACAAACAGCTTAGAAACCAGCAGTTAGAGAAAGTGTAGTCGAAATTATCAGTTAATATGACAAAATGTAATATAAGCCATTAAATATTTCTAATAAGAAATAATAACTTATGTAAATTAAATGTAAACTTTGTAGCAACATTTTAAACATTTTTTAAGTATGAAAGTTAATGACATACTAAAATACTACGTGGGTGAGGGAAGAATTGTTTTGCTTACCTTCTGAAATCACTTTGCTTTTATAAAAAGAGAAATCAATTTTAGAACATTGGTTAACACTGCTTGTAGCCCTCTTCAGTTTGCTCTCAATGTTTACAATTAACCTTCAACAACATAACTGAGTTCAGAGAATTCAAAATTATTTTAAGCAATATTGTTTTAGGCATAAACAAACGTCTATCGTCTTCACACACACATACAAAAAGTATAAAACAGAAAAATCAAACACGCCAGTGCATATAACTATAAACCAATTATGTGGCGTCATAGTACAGGCTACATAACACACAGCTCACAAAATGTTATTGCCTAACATTGACACCCCTTGTGTATTAACTATTGGTGGCACAACTATTGGTCATGTGGAGAACAAATGTAATTGATTTAAGCTTAATGGTGTAAATTGATTGCCAAATATTTAGTCCACAAAACTTAAGTCTGGAACCAAGATTTTTTTATTATACTTTTTCATTGCTTTACTTATTATTTAACCTCAACAAGACTTTTTTTTTATATTGTGTCATGTCCCATAAAAAATCAGAATTGCGTGTTTTGAATAAATGATTAGTCTAATCAATCTTGTTCAATGTTACTGGTTGCGAGAATCATAGGTGAGTTTATAAAACAATTTTTCCTAGATCCTTGTCTCTCCCCATGGCCCCACACAATATAATACGAGAGGGTGGGGTGGGGCAGTGTATGTACCTGTGCCCTTACCCCCAGTCCTGGTACCTATGATTAGTATTTGTTTCTACAAATAGTAAACAAATACAACAAAATATTAGTTAGAACAGGTTCCATTGATGAAGTACTCAAATATTTTGAGGAACAAGAAAAATATATGCTGAAGAAGAATGGTAATGGTAGATTTTTACTACTAAAACTGTAATCTGTTTGTTGAAAGATTTTTATTTGTATACATTAGTTTACATTACTGCATATAATCTGAAAATATTTCATAAATTAACTTTACTTTTGGCTGGACTTGGCCAAATGAAAACTGACGGTACCAACATATACTTACTTTTATATTAAAAAAATATGCATGTACTATCTGCAAATACTAACAATTTTACTACTACTAGAGTCAAAGTAAATTTAGACATTGAAAATAGGATAGAATTACATAATTATGTGTTTTTTTTGTGTTTTAATTGTGAACTTTTGAGAACTTGCCCTTCTATCCTCGTGTTAATGTTTAATTTAATATAGCCATTTGGCTACGTTTTTCCTTTGTATGTTAAAAGTCAAGTGTCTTACAACATATGAGAAAGATTATACTATTACTTAACAGCTTAAACTCAATTTGACCTTTATAAAACTTGAGTAATAACAATACCAATTTGTAAGTTTGATACGTATCAACACTTTTTGTATTTTAATCATTAACTTAAATAAGAACATACTCAATGTAATTGTAACTAACTATAAGCCCACTAACTGCAAGTCAAATTCTAATGGTGTAATACTGTTGAGATGTGTCCAATAACAACAAAATTATAAGATAACAAGTGATAAGTTTTATCCTGAGTTTGTACAACTGTTTCTTAGACATTAAAAAATAAAACGTTTTTACTTATGATTAAGATAACAAATCATCTTTAATTCTTGATCAATCAAACTTATTTAATTTATTGAATTGCAAAGATTGGAATTATTAAGTATGGAATGATTCAAATTAAAATAAAACTCTTAACGGTCAGAGTATTATAATTCTAGATAACTTGTGGCACAGATGATACAATTATAGCCTTATAAATGCATTTCTCAATACATAAAATAGCATTATGAAAAATAATAACTACAGACTAAGTATTTTATAATTAGTTGAGAAAAGTTTTCACAACAATATCTTGTAAAACTGTTGACAATTAAATATATTATTTAATGGAAAAATGTATAATTGGTCTGTTTTTTATACTGCAGCCACAGATATTTCACATTTTATTATGTTTAATCCATTGACATATAATTAATGTTTTACTGCAAAAGAGAAATTGTAAAACTTTGTAACTAATTTAAGGCAACACTATCAGTTTGAATAATTTTGACTAAATTTTATTTGCTTTAATTTTAAGTTTCACAATTTCTCTTCAATCAATCAATCAATCAATCAATCAATCAATCAATCAATCTTAAGATAATAACATAATTAATTTAAATATATAATAACAAATTTAACCAATAGTATAAATAACATGTTAACATACACAAACTTGGAAAGTAGGCATTTCAATAACATTATGTTGACACTAAATATTTGCCACTAAAATATGATGGCAGAATCAGACACATAATGCACAAAAGTCTTCCATTTGTTTGCAAAGGTTTGGTGTGACTTCTTTTGTCAAAATATGAACAATTAAATATAAAAATTTAAACAATATCTATACACTGCACTTTAAACGGTCATATTGCACATAGCTAGCACAATGGTCATATTGCACATAAATAACACAATGCATATTATGTTTTCAACAAATTAATATCATAAATATTACAGGATTTTTGTGAGATAAGGTTCGTACTACTACTTTAATAAAATCATTAATATTAATTTTTGAATCGCATTAGAAAAATAGGAAATGGTAAATCTAATATTTTTATATTAGCTTTACTTGCACACACTATATAACATGAATATGTACAGCAAAAAAGGTGCAAAGTAATGCCTCAATGAAGATATATTTGAAAACTTTACAATTTTATAGATTATAAAATAAAACAGATTTGATTTCTCAACCCGTATTTTTCATATTACTTATTACACAAAATGTATATTTATGATTAATGACTAGGGTTGTCCAAGCAGTACAATATTTTCAATGAAATGATTCTATTTGGCTGAAAATAATGTCATAAATATGTCATCTGAATTGGTCTCTTCCTAAATGAAAGTGAAATTTTGGTTTCATTACAATCCTATATTGTATATTTGGCAGCATAACAGCCCTCCTCTGTTGCAGATGGCTGTGTTATCTGATAGCTTGTGATACATTTGTTTGCTCATATGTAGCTGACGATTTCCACACGTTCATCACAGACTCAACCTTAAAATTACAAGTGAAGAATGACCCTGAGCATAGGATGAATCATGGATAGCTCAGTTGTAGAACATTGGCGTGCTAAGCCAAAAGTCTTGGGTTTGATTCTCATGCCCAGGTGTCATTTTAAAACTAATTTAAACTATGTATTTTACAAATATATATAGTTTTGACAGCATTTATTTTAGAAAACATAATTTTATTATATTTAATTCAACCAATTATTGATTGGTCAAATTTATAAAACTCCATGGCATCAGCCTGCAATCGAGCTAGAAGTTTACACAAATGTGAAATCTGAATGACTAGTTTTATGACAGAAATATTTCTGTCTACAAGTTATAATCGGGGGCAATGGTTAGTTATGATAAATGGTAATTTGTTTGATGTTAAATTAACTATACAATATTTAGATTTCTATTGAAAAAAATATGTTAGAAGATTTGCTTCTAATGAAAGATGATTTACTCAAAAAACATAAATAATTATATAATAATGACCATACTATCGTATGTTAGTACAATAAAGATGCCATGATGAATTTAAAAAAACTTTATGTGGAGTAATACCCCTTAATCTGACATGTAAAATTATTTATTTCATACAGTCTGGTATTTCACATTAAGCAGCAGAGTTTCTTGAGGTCTGAATCAAATTCATCATCTAGATCACGGGTGTCAGCAGTTTTACCAGCTATGCTGGGCATATATTGCTGATGATCCAGCCCTTCACGTTCATAAAAAAGCATGTATGCAGAGCTTGTATCAATATGGACCATGTTGATTTCCTGTAATACAATTAAGTATGCCAATTAAAACTTAAAGTAGAGGAACACTCAATATTTTGTTACATCATATGCTCAAATTAAAATAAGCATACATCATAGCCGTTAAACTTTTCAAAATCAGAAACCAACAGCCCATTCATTCAAGACTCAATTTGCAAAACAACACTTGGGTATAAAACAGGCATGTACATTATAGATGTCACTATCCTGTAACAATTATATTTATACTTATTCTTGAATTAAATAAATTAATGCATTGAAATGCAATCCCAATTTCTGTTAAAGTAAATTCCTTCAAATTCACATACTTAAGAGGTGAGTTTTTCTTGCTCACTATCTGCAATATGTGAGTGTTAAAGATAAAAAAAAGTCCAGACCAAATGAAAATAGATTCAGTCAGTTGAGCTTACTGACATTTAACATGTTGACATGTTAAAAAAGTGCAAAGCTTAATAGCAGTTCCATGGAAATTTATTATGGGAGAAATGTTACTCGCTTACGATTTCAAGCCGACTGTATCACAGAGTTGATTGGCATGCACGCTCTTAACGAAGCTACCTAGCAAATGTTGTTAAATTATTATGTTAGTCAAGTAGGTTCGAGCAATGATAATTTCAAGATATTACTCTCGTAAAAAGTGTTCTGTCTAGTCTTACTGCGTCGTCCAACAGCGTCTCTCGCTCCATCAATGAGTGAAGATGAAATTATTTTACTTTATTTCACTCATTGCCAAATTCAAACTACGTGCTGCACAATCCACATATAGGACCAATGGGTGTTTTTCGCTTACAAGTGCTTGCACACCATTGAATTTTCTACTCATTAATGAGGCTCCATCATAGATTTGAACTCTCAGATATTTGATCTTTATACTAAAATTTAGAGAAAACTTAGAAGACCATTGGTTAAGTTCTTCCCTGTGATATCAGTAAGTGGCTCAAATTGGAGAAGATCTTCTTTAATTTTATCAGCATTAAGGTAACGGACACCAATACTGAACTGCTCAGTGATTGAATTCTCAGTAGTTTCATCAGTAGGTACTGTAAAGCAATTGGCGGAATTCACCTTTGAAACAATCTTCTTAAGCGAATACTTCATTACAGGCACCAATAACTTCACTCTGAGTTTTTGGTGACAAATACTGTGCATTTCTCGACCCTTTTTTAAATGGTTTTTCAATGTTATATCTCCAGCTCAACCTTGGAAACTGAGAAGAGCACAAACATTTCCATCGTTTTGAAGTGGCTCCTCTGAAAGAGTAAGAGGGCCACTGTCCTGGTGTGCTGATAAAGCCAGTATGCTCAGAAAGTGCACATTAAACTCCCCAACGAAAAAAATAAAAAAGAGACCTGGTGCTTTTTTGCTTTTGCCAAAAGAAGCGTTAATAGCCTTAGGCCTATAAACAGTGGACTGAGTGGTTCTTTTTTGTACTTCCATTTAAGAGTTCTGGTATTAACTAATTTAATAAAGCTACTTTTGATTTGTTAGATAGATAGTACATTTCTTTATCTAGGTATTGTATATTAATATTTTAGACTAAAATTAGTAATAAAATATTAATTTGTTAGTGCTGTTTAAGTTTGTGTATTTTCCTTCCGCTTCGACACGTTTCCTTAGTAATCTCAAGTATGACAAAAAGCTCATTATTTTTATATTTCAGAATGGAGGAAGGGGGGTTAGAACCCCTAAACCTCCTCCCCCCAGGTCACACCATTGTGTGTCCGTTGCAGTTTTGAGTAGTGTTGCTCAACTCTTGCTTAACTTATAATTATCCTCCCTGAGAGTGTATAGTGATCTTGATGAAGAGCATGATGATGAGCACTGAATTTGTAAGAGTTATGATTGGAATTTTTAAAAATATTTTGAGAGGCACAGGAGAACAAAAGAGTGTTCACATGTTAGAGACAAGTTTTAAAAGAAAGTGTACTATCAAAAATGTTATAAACAAAAAGGGCACCCCTATAGTGTCTTCATTAGAAGATAATTTAGAACCCTATATGGTTTTAAATTATGTCATCATTATAAAATTGCCAAAAAAAGAATTTATCATAGCAAGCAGCAACAAATATGAGTTGAAAACTTTACAATCTGAACAAGTCAGTTAAAGTAGTGAGTTAAGGTAGTGGAATTCTTAGCCATTCGAGTTTGGATCCGACCAAACAAATTACAAACTTAATGTAGTTAACTTTAGAAAATTAGGGGGTGATATACTTAATAGGACAAAATAATTTCAGCGGCTGAGAAATTGTGAGATCAACATGATAGTGAAAGTAAAACCTTATGCTCTAAAATAACAACTGGATCATTAATATATAGGCAGTGTTCTATAATATAAGTGTCAAGTTTATTGTGGTAAAATTAAAGTTTTTAGAGTGTCGTCTTGGAGTGAATAAGATGAAAAAAAAAAGTATTTACGTTCACAATTATCTTAACTGTATAGCTTGCTGACTGGCGGTTATATCTCAGCAAACCTATTCACTCTCCCTAAAGCATGTCATGAAGTGGAACAAATAAAGGTTGTGGAAGGGGTACCCCACAGTAGTTTTGCCATTTGGTTTAAAATCCCTGAATTAAGTATAGATATTTTGCCAAAACCAAAAACATTTTAAATATCAAACCGGTCACCACATTTTGAAGTAACAATATATATATTTTTTAAATGTGGTTAATTGTTTTACTATAATTTAATTGGACAAATTCTTACAACTCAAAATTTAGTGTAAAGCTTGATATTTTAATTTTAATATGAAGCTAGCAAAACATTTTTTTAGATAGTTACATTCATCATAGTTTTTTTTTGTGTAAAATATAGAAAATAGATTATGAGTAAAAGCTAGGCAATTAGACTTGTAATTAATGAAATAGTTCAAAGATCAGGCTGTATTTTAAATAAGGACAATTTATCTCTCTCAACCCATAATTGTTCATATAGCCTTACAATTGAGAACCATGAATTAAATACATACAAGGTTTTGACCTTTGATGATTCAGAGTTTGAATAGCAGTATACTTCACGTGGCTGTGTATTTTGATGGTTTTGAATCATATAACAGTCACATCAAGTGACTTGATAACTAACTAATAACTAATTTTAACCGAGGATGCTAGAAACCCAATATATTTGTTTCAATGTTTCTTAAGAGTGAATGGCACAGTAACAAATAGTTTGTAATTAAAATTAAATTACTACATTCTATTTCATGGCCGGCCTCTTGGTCAGCATTCCCGACTACTAATGTAGGGGTGCCGGGTTCAATTCCATGTGGTATCATAGGTATTTTTTCCAATGAGGAATTGTTTCTATGGTCGCCATAGTCTGGTTAATTAGGCTTAAGCTAGGTTTAAGACTTCTACTGACACCACATTATCATAATCATATCATCACACTGGGGCAATGTGACCGCATCTACAAAAAGTCCCAATCTCAGAAGTCGGTTTTATGTATATGCAACTGGCAGTAAGTCAGGAATGTCTAGCCAAAAGCCCTGGTGGCATTTCAGGGGGAAAAACAAAATGTTTCATTATTAATCAATATCAAAAGAGAATACTAAATACAATATGGTAAAACTTACTTTGCAGCTACTATCGTTGTAGCAATACCACTTGCCATTAGGATTACAAGCATAAGACACATAATGGCCTCCACCAAGGATACCTGAATGACACTGAAACAAGTAAAGCTATAGTTTAGAAATTATGAAAAAGAGCAGTTTTAAACTAGGATTTTAGACTGTTTGAATTAAAAATGCTAATTTTAATATAAAGTTTTCACAATATTATTTAATACTAGCAATATTTGTTCCTTCTCTCTCTCTCTCTCTCTCTCTCTCTATATATATATATATATATATATATATATATATATATATATATATATATATATA
>CABFWB010000230.1:0-15278 GCA_902151455.1 Timema bartmani
CATCTTGGGCGCAAAGTTGCGCCATTTCTATACTTGCGCCGGAGCAGATTTGCTCCCGTTAGTGAATCCAGGCCCTGGAGGTCTTGTGAGGTCACCTTGTGAGTACAGGAATACCATGGCAGGGGTCTCATACATAAATACATATTAATTCTCCTACACCCGTATTATGTAGTCGTAGGATAGTCAGACTTAGGGGGAGGGGTTTACAATAGCTTAGGTATATATCAGAATACATTTTGTAATGAGACCAGCAGGATAGTAGCGACCAGTATTGATGTGATTTTATTATGTAGATAAGAAAATTATACACCGGGAAATACATTGTCTGGTGATCAGTTAAACTCTGAACTGTTAGTTCGTGTGATGGGAAGAGTTAGCCCCCTCTCCTCCCACCCAGAGATCTGTATACCTGGGAAAGGTATACTCAAATAAACAAGTATTTGTGATAAAATTAGTGTAAACGTAAATAAAACTATGATTTAAATTGTTGTAAAGATTTTTGATGTTTTGATCAAAATATGTGGCTAACTTACTTGTATATTAATGAAAGAATGGCAGTGAAAATGATATGTTGTAATTAAGTATATGTTCATGAAGTGTAGAATTGATGGAATTGTAAGATTAAGGTTAGATGTTCATGTGTTGCATCAGATACATAAAGGTGTAATGAAAATAAAAATACTAGCGTGTTTACTTTGCTGGATTTCCCAAGGGGAAGTAAGCTCGTAGATAAAGGGAGTACTCACTGTACTTTATTAACAATTAAAAAAATAATATTTTTGTTAATAAACTCTATTGGTAGTAACGAACGGTGTTTTTGCAACCTGCTAGTTAGGTAGTGAGGAAAACCATCCCGACTGTGAGTATCGCTGCCCAAAAATATAACGCCATAAAATTTTTAGGTGGAGTTGATTGAATCACTTGGTTTGTTTCACACAGGGTACAACTACTAACAGAACAGTTGACCAGTTATCTGGCCCAGGTTTGATCATTAGTACCAATGGGAGTGTTTTCCTGGCTGATTTCAAAATTTCAGTTTATTTGGGTGAAATAAGAATCGTCGCTCTTGTTTTTAACACGCTTGTTAGCCCTCGGGAGCTATATTTTTTTTAAATACTTAACAGCACCATGTGTTAGCCGCTTGGGCAATTGCCTCAGGTATAGTGATTAAAGTGAAAATTCAGGTGTAGTAATCAATATTATTTAATGTGTGATCTATAACGGAACTAATAAAGATATATTTTTAATTTACAGTAAGTCTGTTAATGGCTACTGTCTCACACTATCCAAAACGTGTGTCGTGTGTTAAGTGAAATATCAGAAGCAAATTTATATAATAAATAATAATTTAAATATAAACTCCTTTATTAGTTTAACCAACACAACGCATCCACTATAGAATCTGTATAGATACTATAAATTAAAAAATAAGCAATCATTTCGTGCTGGACTCCTTTCAATTACTAAGTCATGGCGGTCATTTACAGGCTGGTCACGAAAGGAAGTGTATTTTTGCTGGTGTCCATTTATGCTCGCAGCAAAAAGATCAATTAATATCACCCCGAACGGGTAGTAAGACGCGGTGCTAAATATTATTATTATTATTATTATTATTATTATTATTATTATTATTATTAATTAATATCACGAGCCTCTTCTCTAAAATATCAGTGAATAATGACCCAGGGCACCAGAATATCTATGTAGTAAGAGTCTTAATACACAAAGCCACAGGTGTTGGGTTTGATTCCCGCGTCTGGGTGTCATTCTTCAACTTAAAGTATATAACTAATTCTTAAAGTGAAACAATATTGAGCTTATTAATTTTGTGGTACTAAATACTTAAATTAGTTATTTTTGTTAAACATGTCTTCATACCAATCAGTAATATCAACATTGTATTAAAATAATGAAATAAATATGATATATTTAGGATTTAGAAAAATTATATCTGCATTTGTGTGTGTTGAGGGAAAAAAATAATATATCAAGATAACTAGACTGAAGGAACTTGACGTATTAATACGAGTCTCCTTAGTAACAGATTTTGCAATATAAATTATAGCTTTTTTTTTAAAAAAAAGTCATAGCCCGTATTCTTTACATACTAAGGGAATCGTATCCTACCCTAGAAAGTTTATCTTCTGAATGCTACTACTAATAAAAGAATAACTTCCCTGGAAAGTAAAGGAAGCCCCAAAGCCATTATGTTTCTCTCAGAGTCTCATATCAATGTGGTACACGAAGAGTTAGTCCTGCCATAGTCAAGATGGTGCTCACTTTAAGAGATTTCTGGCGTAAACTGGGAGGGAATGGATACTTTACATCAAAGTTTAATCATAGTCAAACTACAATTTAATTTTTATAGGAATCAGTGGGAGCACAATCTGTATATCCTGATTATGTGTTCCGAAGAAGAGGTCAGTGCTATAATCCCAACAGTATATACACCCCGAGGGGGCGGGGGGGCTGATTTTCCTAAATAATTTCAATTCTACTTTCGTGCAAATGAGGGTAAACTTCTTTCATATTATATTGTCATCATAATTTCCCCAAAATTATAATAAAATTGGTATCAACCGGATGACGCGGTGGGATAAATAATATATTTTTAGAAAATCCACTTAACAGCGGTTGCATAACTGGGTGATGAACATTAGCTTAAGTAATAAAACAACATAGTTCAAACAGGACATTGCTTTGAAATAATTTTAATAGGATTCAGAAAATAAATTAACTATTACTCTATTGAGTCAAGATTACTACATTTATCTTTAGGGTGCTAGGCAACGGTTTTTTTTAGCTCTACAAAAATCGTAGCATCTCTTGCCAAATATAAGAGATTGATCAACTAAAAGACAAGCATTTTGGAAACAATTCGTTCATGAATCTTATAATATAAATTTTGGTGGGATATGATTTTTGCACAGTGTCTCTTAGCACTGTTTCTGGAAACTCACGTTTAATTAAAATAATTAGTTAAGACTGAGTAAATTAGAATTTAGAGGCTTTGCACTCAGAAAGGTGTGGGGAGGAGGATTAAGAAACCATTTAGGATAACCTATCCTCTCAAAATCCTGCCAGGATTAATATACCTACCTCCTATCAAGTGTAAAACCAGTCAATAAATGTCTAACATTTTAGGGCAGATGCTGCACACAGATGAGAGCTATGTGACTTGCTATCTTTAGTTTTGGTTTTATATTACACATTATTATTAAATATATACTTAGAATTAGGTGTAGATTATATTAAAAGGTAAATTTTAAGCTTGTCTGATACAAGCTAGTCTCTGAAAAGTTAAAAACAAAAACACATACTGTATAAAATCACATAGATACAATCGAGGAGAGGAATACATATTTTCATTATATTTTTGAGATCGATTCTTGCTAGCATCAAAATACTTTAAAAAATTAAGTACGTAGCTATAATTTGTAACGTCATAGTTTGTAAGCACTTCTAAACAGACAGGATGCTTTATACCTAGCTGGACAACAACCATACTATAATGACTATTCTTACAACACATAATGGAAATACACGGAGAAGTTGAAAAGCAGTACAAGAAATACTAGGCATGTTGGTGCTCAAATTAATGGCCGTTGTGTTTGACACAATCTTGTGGCTTTCTCTGGACGCTGCTACAGACCAGACCGCAGAGACATTTGTTATCGTCGATCTCGCGGAATTCATCAGAAATGTACTGTTTCATGGTGTCAAGGATTCATGGCTGGTGAGATAACACATTATCCTTTATCAACCCCAAGAAAATAAATCCGTGAGTGTGACGTTATGTGACCTGGGGGCCCCTCACCGGAGTCCTGGTGACCATACACTCGCTGGGAAACTCCTGGTCAAGTAACTGTCGAATCCTGAGGGCGTAGTGTGGTGGTGAACCAGCTTGTTGGAAGATAACAATATCATCACAATTTTATTTTAGCTGAGGAATGACAGTGTAGGCCTACATCAACAATTCCTTGAGGCCAATTAAAAATAAATGGTCCGGAACTCCGCAAGGACTTTCTCACTGCATTGTTTAAAAATGCTGATATTTACTCATATAAAACTCATATATGAAACGAAATAATATACACTAGCAAAACCGAGCAAAAATTGCGTTATACTTAGGTAAAAAAATTTTTGACTCCTGGTTTAAAATTTTATAATTCTATTTTTAAAGAATTTAAGTCCTCATTTGTATATTTGGACCAAAGAATAAATATTGATATTTGGTTCACAACGGTCAATACTAAGTATTTAAATTTCTTCTTCGGGTTAAAATTTTCGACATTTATTAGGGGTTGAACATTATATGGCTATAAAATTTTAAATGGCAACAAATAACATTATATATTTTTGCCTATGCTTCACTAATAATTTATTTTGTACATACATTTTAAGAAAAATCTAAAGCTGATATATCTTGGTATTTAAATTCAATTTAAAATAAATGTTTTTTTATAAAATACGCATATAATTAACACTATTAAAAATATGATTTGTAAATTGTCTTATTTTATATTGTGACTAAATAATGATCCATGTATTTACTTCATATAACGTATCTGCTAACTAAAATATCTTTTGGTTACAATTTAATGTAGATTTTACTATGACAATGATTTATTTACTAGAATAAATAAATTAACTTTAAACCTTATTCATTATATTGTATTGTGGGTTAGGTTTAATTTTAGTGTGTTCTACTATATCAAGGCCTGTGTGAGCTTCCAAAATTCCGAGTCTAAATAAAACTTAGATCCGGATTTGGTGGGCTTTGCTAAAATTTGAATACATTGTATACATTACATACAATAAATTACTTAAAAATGTATGTAATCAAACCTGAAACTAGCTGCGTGGTAGATAGATGAATTAAATGAGCTTGAGCTCTAGGTTGTAAAGGGGGACATTTTTTGTGGAAAAGGAATATATTGTATTTAAAAAAGTGGCTAGGCCTACCTTTTAGAAGATCTTAATCAACCTTTACACTACGATTAAGAAAAGTTGTGTAATCTTTATTCAATTTTTACCTATTGAAAAGAGTGTTATTTGTTTTAAAAAAAGAAGTTAATAAACCTCAAATAAATCCTAAATGTGTATCAACATTATTTGAAATATTTTATTTTTTGATTAGATTTGGAAATTTAGCAAAGTAAAATTTCAATACAGATTAGATTTAAAACACAATCATAGTAAGGCTAAAATAAATAAATAAATGGATTCAGATCTAAACCAGTTTTAAAAATAAAATATTTTAGTCAAATTTTTTTAACTATGGGACTCTATTCGAGTAAGTTAGCAAAGATTCAAATTCGATTTGACATTGAAAATGATAGATTCGCACAGACTTAGGGATCTATGTAGTTGCTATATTCTGTTTTAAGTTTATGTGGATGATTCTATGTATTACATTTTAAGAATGTTTAAGATATAAATTATGTTAAAAATTTATTTTACTCCTATCTGTAATCACATATTCCTTCAATACAATGGCTGCGTTAGCTGAACATTTGACGAAGTCCAATTTCAACGAATATCATTATCATCCTCAGGTCTAATAAATAAAGTGTATGTTTTGTCTTCATTTAATTTTTTAGAAAGAAAATAATATTAAATTGAAAATAATAATACAGTTTAAAAAGCAAAAAAATATAAACTTCATCTTTGAAAAGGTTTCAACAAATTATTGTGTAGTGACATTGCTATAACTTGTTGTTTTAATAATCGTGCAATGATAGTTTTATCAAGATTTTCCCCTTCAAAATATTTATAATATACTAATTTTATAAATTGTATATTTTTTCTTTATTCACATACAAATTTGTTAAAATTTTCACAACATTGTGAATAAATCACTTGACTCTTTCTGTGTATTTTAAATAACTGCTTGTTATTTACTATTACTTCTATTTAGCAACGAACTTTACAATCATTTATTTGTGTATCCAATTGATTGTTATAAAATAATTTAACAACTAAGTATGAGGGCTAGTAATTAGTACAATTGTGAGTCAAATATGAGAATGGAATCAATTATAAAATGTACAAACAGATGATTGATAAAGAGAGAACCCAACATTGAGAAACACTGTTATCAGTGATCATTCGGTCAAAGTGGCAGTCTCTTCTTGTCTGATTATCTGATAACGGTAAGGTTTCAAATTTAATTCCGATGAGTGTGCTTAGGTGCCTTATTCACAACATCCAATATATCTATTTTTTCCTCTTCACATAAAAGCCAGGTACACGTTCCCGAAATTGTACTTTTCTGGTAGATTTCCTATTAGTATAACATGGTGGCAGGGATAAAGATATAAAATCCGTAAAAGACAGAAAATCTGTAAAAGTCACAAACAACAACTAAAGCTAAAATATACTAAAACTAATCAGATAATTAACTAAAACTAATAAAAATTCGGAGAAATGATACAATTGTATAAAGAAAAACATTAATTTAATTTTTAAAATGCCGTTCACTTGGTGCTCTGGTATTGAACAAGACCAAGCCCTCTATAATTACTCCTTTTCCAAAGAAAGTTTTATTTCATTTAAACTTTGAGTACAGTATATATTTCCTTTATTTTAACCTCTAATCCAAAGAGTGATTTCACGAGTCCGCTAATTTCACGTGGGTCATTCCCGGCAGCTGCAAATAGTTTAAATTAATGTTAATACTTAAGATTTAGGAACATCGAGCTCATGAGCTTTGGGAGGATAAAGAATATAAATTAAGGTTGAATCAATTTCCAACTAGTTATTTGAAAGCTTTGTGTCTTTATAGTAAATAGGCCTAACCACATTTAAATACCCTACTATAAAATACAGGATGTATTTTAATTGGTGTCATATATTCTAGGGATGTATTCCCATCGAAAAAACATTAACATAAGTTTATATAAACATGGGTCTGGAAACGTTTAGTTTCTGAACAAGGAGAAATTTTATTTTTAAATTAATAAGCAATTTAACAGAAGAAGTGATGTAATTAATCAAGACAAAGTTTAACAGAAATAAACAAAAACACAGAAGACAGAACATTTTGTTAAAAAAAAACGGTTCAAAATGGTGTCCTGCATCTATGAACACTCTGAGAATACGTTCCAAGCTTTGTCGTACTATTTTAAGAACACCTTGGATGTTATGTATTTTTTAACATAAATTTAAGATACGTTCTCTTAAAAGCTCAACATCAGGTAAAATATTTGAGTAACCAATAGACTTTAAAAATGTGCCCAGATATAGAGCCCATAGAGCTCAAATCTGGTGACTAAACAGGTCATTCAATGGATCCCCCACAATCAATCCATCATTGAGGAAAACATTTAAATAATTATAAAACTAAACATTTGTAGACTCATTTTTATACAAAAAAACCTTTGTTAATGTTTGGTTGATAGGAATACAACCGTTGAATATTTGACACCAATTAAAATACACCCTGTATATGAAGATAACATTTAAAAAAATAGTATCTGCGTTTGCATGGAGGACATGGTAAAACCATTTAGGAAAACTAGCCCTCAGTACACCTGAACAGTGAACAAATAGCCTAGACTTGCTTGACGTCCTGATTCACAAGCCCTTTGAAACAGGCTTGGCAATTCAAGGCACAACTTTAAAGCACGCATAAGCCGCACTCTCATTATATCATGAACATCACATCATAAATCAGAAAGTTTATCTCCTCAATGTTACCACTAAAATAAGAATAACTTCCTGGAAACGTAAAAGAAGTCACCCAAAGCCAATATTTCCCTTTCAGTTTCTTATCTCACTGCGGTACACGGACAGGAGGTCCTGCCATAGTCGAGAAAGTAAGTTGCTAACCTTAAGGGGACTCAAGATATAAACCGTGTTCAAATGGATACAAGATTGAATTCCACCTTGAACTAAGGCCTTAAAAATAATAATGATGATGATAATAATAATAATAGTAATAATAATAATTTAAACTTCACTCGTGCTAGTGGGAACGCAGGATAAGTGGTATGGTAATATAGCATTACTTTCCAGTGAGGGAAAGATAAGTGCTCGAATTCCTTCTGGGTGTAATGAGGGTCAGATTCCCTTAATATTCCTCCATTCTTCTTCTGCACAAATAAGGGTACCTTTCATATAAATTTCTCATAACTTACCCATTAACGAAAATTAATGGGTATAACTTGTATGGCTAGTAAAACGTGAAGGAAAAAAGTCAAATAGGCCTAATGGGTTGGATGAAGATGTTTCAGAATAGGGTTAGATGGCAAGTTTACGTTTTGGCATTTATGAACTTTAAATTTCCTTAAGGCCAGAGAATGTGTAAATTTATTAGTTAAATAGATATTTAGATAGTTGAGCACTGAGCAGTTAAAAACTAATTATATAATACATCCAATGAAGAGACTATCAGTAGCCAATATTACTCTTTGAAACTGGTAGGGCCTAATAATAGGACATACATATGTAGGGGACAGTCTCTTTCTTGGAGTAAGGTATTGGTCTAGGTTTTCAACAAATTAAGTTGGACAATATATTAAAAGAATGAATAGTCAATTGAGCAATAAGTAGCCAGAACATACTTTTGAAGAAGATATAATATGAAGGAATAGTTAATTCTGCTATCAGTACTTACAAATTTAGTTACTAATAGCATTCCAATGTCAATCGCTGCACTTACAAAAGAACGCCACTTATCCCTATCTTGAGTTAATTCTAGCCTATCTTCCTAATTACACCCTATCCCCCTAAAGTCAACTCTAATATTACTCTCCCATCTGCGTTTGGCTCATCTTACAAATAAGATTGCCACTCAATACCTTGAATTCAGTTAAAGTTTCTTCCATTCGCTTTGCACGTCTTGACCAGCTTAACCTGTGAGATGTAATTACCATTACAATGTCTAGTGATGATTACAATATATGTAACTTACTACTTGCCTCCTCCCTTCTCCAATACCTTAAACCCTTTTTGGACCATATATTTTTCTGGGTGTTTTGTCTTCGAACCGCCTATTATTGTTAGTTATTAAAGGAGGCTATTTTTATTTATTTTAAATCACTTCTATCTGGAACAGGGTTTATTGTAATACATTAGGAGAAGAAACTATTAATATAAGGTTTAATATTATACATTAGTCTAGGGAGCTACCAATAGTACATATTATTTATTGGAACTTGGTATAATGTGCTACCACCCCATATGTGTAATTACAAAAGAGCGACATAAAAAGGGTCAAAGGTGAAAAAAGGGTTTGGGAAGGGTTTTAAAAGAGTACAGCTGAGAACCCGTTCACTGGATAGTGGTTAGTGGGGTTATTAGTAGGGTGGGTTGACAATATCAGCCCTTCTTGAAGAGTGTGAGCTTCTAGCTGAGGGCGATGACCCTTTCAAAGGTCAATACGCACTTATACATGTTTGTGTGCACGTATTAGACCTAAGCCACAAACACCCATCTCCTGGCTCAACCTCGAGGTCAACAATTTCTTTAAGGTGGCACGGGAAGGTCAACTTTCTTTTGTTGCATTATCTTCAAGATCAACTTATCTCGTGCCTTTACAATATTATTTATTTAGTAAATATAACGCCAGGTGGTGTTAAACGTGAGTTTTAGACATAGGTTGAGTTATTTAATTTCATTATTGTATCTGAGTTGATTGGGCCTCTTCCCACTGAAATAGGGATCCTGGTTCATTTCTCTTAATTGATAAATTTTAACATTTGTGAAATTAGTTCCTCCCTCTTTAAATTGATGGTTGATAGATTGGATAGGCCTACATGTTTATACTTGAATTTAGCTAGTCTTCAAGTCGGTCGTATGCTCATACGTTTCAAAACGTTCACGTTAAATAAATTAAAAAAATGAATTAATGCATTTAAGCCATTTTAGGTTGAGGTTATATAGTTATAAAAGTGATAAATATAAATATAATTATTTTCATCCTAATTCCTAAAGTAGCTGCTTATAAAAAGATTGAGACCCTAAAGATAATAAAGCCAACTATCATGACCCTGCATATTATTGTTTAATATACCTCATTATTATTATTATCATCATTATTATTATTATATTAGTCTTAATATTTATTCTTTTACTTGTCTCTCAGGACTTAGAAGAGCTAGTTTTACAGATTCATATAGGTTGTAAAGTTCCTTATAAAATTCATATCTAGTTAAAAATTATTATAAACTTTCATTTATATTGTATATGATTTTTTAAAGAATAACTTTAATAATTGAATAGATGGTTTCTTGGTTTCTTAATCTTTATATACCTATTAAATACATTTTAATCTTTTGGGTAGTAAAAATATTTATTTAGCCTATTTAAAAATATATATATATAATAGAAAGTTGGTATGTGTCTGTGTCCAGAAAACAATTAACCACTTCTTTATGGGCTAGAAAATTTAAATTGGGCTAGATGTTAGAGGGATTGCTTCATATAGGCATGAACAGAAAATCTAAAAATGGGAAATTTCATAATGGGTCTTGGTGGTCTAAATATAAAAAAAAAGTCTACCAGATTATATAGATAATTGAAATTTGGGAGGCAGGTGGATGTACCACTCAAAATAATCAAACAGGTCTTAACATTTAGGATTTCAAAGTTGGAGTTTTCAAATGGTGGAGGAGGTCTCAAATCAACTTATAATACAACAACATGAAGGGTGGTATAAAATTTAAATTTGGCAGGAAGGCTTAGGGGCCACCCCAAATAACCTAACCTAGCCTAAGCAAGCCTAATCCAACCCGACCTAAAGGTTGGCTTAGGCTTTTTTATGTTAGGTTAGGTCAAGCTACGTTAGGTTATTGGTTTACTTTTGAGTCCTGGTCAGAGCTAGAAGTGGGTATCCTCTCTCCAACATGATTCTAGAGATGGTTAAAACTCAAAATGCAAACATATTCTAGGATATAGTGGAATTTTACTAATAGATATTGGTAAATGCTTGGATATACAGGTAAATTCAAAGATTTACCGGTCTTTGGGCTTTTACAGTAAGGTATATGTATATTTAAAGCTTGAATTACTGAAAAAAAAATATTTTGTACCGTAATTTGTGGATAGCTGCTTCTATGGCTCGATGGTCTATGCCAGGGGTAACCAAACCGTTGAGCGCGAGCTACCGGTAGCTCACGGCGGCATATTTGGTAGCTCACGTGGATAATATATTTTGAGCAGCAATACTAATTTATTTGATTTATGAATTCCAACGCTCCAAGTAACAAGTAGTGCCTGAAATGACTTAGGAATGTATTCGGATAGAGAAGAGTTAATGTAAGTCTGTTGGCAAAACATGTATTATCTCGAGAGCGACTCTGAGAGTTCTTAACTTACACTATCTTTGTCTAATAACTTTCTGTATTGTAGAATTACAAAGACTTAGACTTCTTTATAGTCGTTTCTTAGTGGCTTGTTTTTTTATGTTTTTTATTTATGTGTAAGCCTTAACTTTTTTTGTTTTTAATTGTTATAACTTTTAAAGGCTGCAAATAAAAAAACAAAAAGTTTATCACTTCCATTCAGAATGGGACGAGAAATACCTTTTAACGGAAGTTAAGGGGTTAATGTTTGTTTACTGTGCAACGCTAGTGTATCCGTAGGCAAAATACTTTATAACACAATTAATTTGGTGATGACAAAGATTTCCCATTAAATATGGCTTCAAAGAAATCGTAGAAAAGAGAATTAAAAAATCTTCTAAGTGGAAGACAGTAAGTTTTTACTAAATATACAGCTAAAAATAAATCTATTACTCTCGCATCTTATCGCGTATTCCAAATCATTGCCTGAAAAAAACCTTATGAAGACGGTGAAATAATAAAAGAAGAAGCCTTTTAGAGAATGCAGATGCATATTTGACAACTTTAAAAATAAAGATGACATATCTGCGATAAAATCTACCCATCATCTACCAATACCGTGATGAGGCGAGTTGAGGTTATGTCTGGTAATGTTATTTCATAGTTGAAATATGACATGAATAAATGTTGTTATTTCTCACTCCAACTTGACGAATCAACAGATCTGAGTGACGATTCTCAGTTGGCCATGATTGTAAGGCTGGTTTCCAGCTATATTTCTGTAATAGAAGAACTTTTGAAAATTAATTCCTTAAAAGGGCGCACTGCAGGTGAGAATGATATTTTCTCCAAAATCAAAACATTTTTTTCTTCTGAGAATATTCTTGTACACAAGCTTGTCGGTACCACAAGATAAGGGGCTCCAGCATTTACTGGTGTAAAAAATGGGTTGATTGCTTCGTGTAAGAAAGATTAATATTTTCTTTAATTTGTTTCTTACCATTGTATTCCTCACCAGTAATAGCTTTGTGCAAAGTTTTTAAAATTCAAAGAGGTTATGAAGCCTATCATCAAAATTGTCAACCAAATGAGGGCTCACTCTCTTCAAAGATGCTTCTTTAAAGCACTGACCAACGAGCTTAGTTGTAAATATGACCTCCTGCTCCAAACAGAAGTACGCTGGTTGAAGAGAGGAATAATCCTCCATCGTTTCAATGATCTTCTGCCAGCAATAGTCGTATTTTTCAAAGAACGTGATGCACACTATCTCAAACTTGAAGATTTTGAGTGGCTGCGGGACTTTGCGTTCCTGCTAGACGTCTCAGAAAAACTCAATGGGCTGAACCTACAACTTCAGGGCTTGGACAAGGATTTACGGGGGATTACGGGTGTTTTCTAAGAAACTTGAACTCCAGGAGAAGAACCTCAGCCAAGGAGACCTCAAACATTTCCTTAGTTAGAAGGATGATATGAATAACGAAAGCAATCTTGATCCCTACTCTGGTGAAAATCATATTGAAACACTCAACTTGAGGGGATGAGGGCAGAGTTTCAACAGTGGTTTGGTGATTTAAAAAGTTGAGCTTCTAGCACACTTTGTTTCAGCTTCTTTTATGAACATTTACATTGAATTGTTATCAAGTTGTGTAATGCAACATTTTCAGGAAGATGATCCTTCATTAGAAATTGAGCTGATAGCTTTCCAAAGTGAATTATCATTGAAGAGTGTTTCAATCTTAGAATATGTATTGTCTCTTGTGCCGAAGGAAAAATATCCAGTTCCAGTTCGTTTTGCACCTAGAGTGAGGATATTGTTCTGCTTAACCTATTTGCGTGAGTCATCATTTTCATCTAATATTAAAGTTGTGAAAAAAAGAAAAGTGAATCAGCATCATAGACAAATATAACAATAACTGTATTCGAATGGGGGTTACTACAAGCTACTCATCTAACACCAACCAAATCGTGTATAAAAATGAATACCACTCTTCTTAGTAAGAGTAAGTTATACATCAGGCTTTTTTTATATTTGACGTTGATTTAGTTTTTTAAATGAAAAATAATTTACTTTCTAGCGTTAAAATTAATTTTATTACAAATTTACTCACATATTTATATTATTTGTATTACCATTGTGAACCCAAGCCACATAACCCATCTTCCTTTGTTAATAGTGATTATGTTATTGTCTTTGTACAGGTAACAATAATGGCCTTTAAGCCTTCGTGAGATGACAAAGTTTTAATCTGGGTAGCTCGAGAAACAATGTGAAATTTCAAAGTAATTCCCACACCTAATGAGTTTGGCGACCCCTGGTCTAAGTCGTTAATCTTGTGTCAAACTGGCTTGCTGAAGACGGGATGATCAGGGCTCGAATACCGGTTGGGCCTTCTGAGGTTGTTAGCTAAGAGGTTGATAACATGTTACTTTAAGCACCTGCTTCCTCTAAGTTGCAATAATAATAAAAGTATAATATAAGATAAACTTAATTAGAAACCGGACCCTGGTGTATTTGTCAGTGCACTTGGCTACGAGCCAAGGGGACAAGAGTTCGATTCCCAGCTGGTACCTTGGGTATCTTTCCCTTGAGGGGGATGATCCCAACGGTCACAAAGTTTTGGTTAATTAGGTTTATGTTAGGTTAAGACTCACACTGGCTCCCCAACTTCATATTCACTATCATCACATCATCTCATTGCGGGGACGACGTGTAGACAACCTTCATAGGTGTACATTGGACAATATTCTGTGCCAACAGAGTAGCTAATAATCTACACACAAGGTGACAGAGCCTGGATGTCATGTCCCTATTGATCATATTAGGCAATACTATAAAAAACTTAATTGAAGCCTGTTTAATATATTGATAAAAAACAGTATCTGTCGTCAAACAGTTAATCAGACGTGCAACTGACTTTAGTGCTAGAAATAGATTTATTGAAATACAAATTACGCTTATGTGCATTAAAGATATTTTTTTCATATAATTAATAGCACTGTTTTTTACTTTATCATATCAAGAGAAAGTATTGTGATCGTGAAAAATCTATCTTGAGATTATGAAGAATTTTTACATTTTATATGAACACAAACCAAAACAAGTGGATTTTATAAATCGGTCTTTCCCCATGTAAATCTGTTTGACTGTCTGCCCTGGTCACGGATCCAAAATGGTTTTAGAGATTTTGTTCAAACTTGATATTTAGATATTATAGGGCTATGCCACAAAAAATTTTTACTACCCTAATATTTTAATTAGGGGTAGTTTACTAGCGAGTAATATTTTTGAGTTCCAAATTTTTTGAAAATGGCTATTGTGATTTTGTTTAAAAAGCATATCTAGGATTGCTTTGACATGACAAATTGAATTATATAATTGGTTTTTGGCAAAAAAGCGTTGAAGGGTAGATTAATGATGACTGATTTTTCAAAAACATGAAATATTTTACAACTGACTCTAACGATTTGGTTCCAAATGGATATCTTGTGAATGTTTTAAATGACAAGTAAAAGTTTATAGGACTACTTATTTTAGGGGTAAAACTCGTTTATGGGTAGTTAAATAAATAACTACTGATTTTTTCAAAAAAAAATTACAAATTAATCTAAATAAAGGTCCCAAATGGATATTTAAAGAGTGTTTGATTTGAGAAGTAGCAGTGCATACTTTTTTTGCGGTAAAATTTCATTTCTAGGTAATTTACTACTAACTTATTATTTAAAAAAAATGAAAATATTGTTAAAATGGTCTAACGTGGAGTTCCAACTGGATATCTTGGGAGTGTTTAACGTGACGAAAAAAAACAACCTGTGTACTTGGTTTTGGGTAAAAATTACATAAGGGGTCTTTTACCAAAGTAGTTATTTTTGAATATTCAAACTATTTTGAAAATTTCTATAACGATTTTCCTTAAAATGTATTTTTGGGAAGTGTTTGATATGAACATGACAATTAAAGCTGTGTATCTGATTGGGGGGTGGGGGGGGGGG